>CM051234.1:187833243-188010211 GCA_027917425.1 Gastrophryne carolinensis | reverse complement strand
AAAGTGTCTTTATCAGGCCTAATTTCAAATATGATTAGAGCAAATGCTTATATGGTCTTAAACAGAGGCTGCTTTAGTCACAGAATGGGATGCCCCGGGCATGAATCGAGCTGCCAGGGTACAGTAGTGCTTTGGCCAGCAAAAGTGTCTTTATCAGGCCTAATTTCAAATATGATTAGAGCAAATGCTTATATGGTCTTAAACAGAGGCTGCTTTAGTCACAGAATGGGATGCCCCGGGCAGGAATCGAGCTGCCAGGGTACAGTAGTGCTTTGGCCAGCAAAAGTGTCTTTATCAGGCCTAATTTCAAATATGATTAGAGCAAATGCTTATATGGTCTTAAACAGAGGCTGCTTTAGTCACAGAATGGGATGCCCCGGGCAGGAATCGAGCTGCCAGGGTACAGTAGTGCTTTGGCCAGCAAAAGTGTCTTTATCAGGCCTAATTTCAAATATGATTAGAGCAAATGCTTATATGGTCTTAAACAGAGGCTGCTTTAGTCACAGAATGGGATGCCCCGGGCAGGAATCGAGCTGCCAGGGTACAGTAGTGCTTTGGCCAGCAAAAGTGTCTTTATCAGGCCTAATTTCAAATATGATTAGAGCAAATGCTTATATGGTCTTAAACAGAGGCTGCTTTAGTCACAGAATGGGATGCCCCGGGCAGGAATCGAGCTGCCAGGGTACAGTAGTGCTTTGGCCAGCAAAAGTGTCTTTATCAGGCCTAATTTCAAATATGATTAGAGCAAATGCTTATATGGTCTTAAACAGAGGCTGCTTTAGTCACAGAATGGGATGCCCCGGGCAGGAATCGAGCTGCCAGGGTACAGTAGTGCTTTGGCCAGCAAAAGTGTCTTTATCAGGCCTAATTTCAAATATGATTAGAGCAAATGCTTATATGGTCTTAAACAGAGGCTGCTTTAGTCACAGAATGGGATGCCCCGGGCAGGAATCGAGCTGCCAGGGTACAGTAGTGCTTTGGCCAGCAAAAGTGTCTTTATCAGGCCTAATTTCAAATATGATTAGAGCAAATGCTTATATGGTCTTAAACAGAGGCTGCTTTAGTCACAGAATGGGATGCCCCGGGCAGGAATCGAGCTGCCAGGGTACAGTAGTGCTTTGGCCAGCAAAAGTGTCTTTATCAGGCCTAATTTCAAATATGATTAGAGCAAATGCTTATATGGTCTTAAACAGAGGCTGCTTTAGTCACAGAATGGGATGCCCCGGGCAGGAATCGAGCTGCCAGGGTACAGTAGTGCTTTGGCCAGCAAAAGTGTCTTTATCAGGCCTAATTTCAAATATGATTAGAGCAAATGCTTATATGGTCTTAAACAGAGGCTGCTTTAGTCACAGAATGGGATGCCCCGGGCAGGAATCGAGCTGCCAGGGTACAGTAGTGCTTTGGCCAGCAAAAGTGTCTTTATCAGGCCTAATTTCAAATATGATTAGAGCAAATGCTTATATGGTCTTAAACAGAGGCTGCTTTAGTCACAGAATGGGATGCCCCGGGCAGGAATCGAGCTGCCAGGGTACAGTAGTGCTTTGGCCAGCAAAAGTGTCTTTATCAGGCCTAATTTCAAATATGATTAGAGCAAATGCTTATATGGTCTTAAACAGAGGCTGCTTTAGTCACAGAATGGGATGCCCCGGGCAGGAATCGAGCTGCCAGGGTACAGTAGTGCTTTGGCCAGCAAAAGTGTCTTTATCAGGCCTAATTTCAAATATGATTAGAGCAAATGCTTATATGGTCTTAAACAGAGGCTGCTTTAGTCACAGAATGGGATGCCCCGGGCAGGAATCGAGCTGCCAGGGTACAGTAGTGCTTTGGCCAGCAAAAGTGTCTTTATCAGGCCTAATTTCAAATATGATTAGAGCAAATGCTTATATGGTCTTAAACAGAGGCTGCTTTAGTCACAGAATGGGATGCCCCGGGCAGGAATCGAGCTGCCAGGGTACAGTAGTGCTTTGGCCAGCAAAAGTGTCTTTATCAGGCCTAATTTCAAATATGATTAGAGCAAATGCTTATATGGTCTTAAACAGAGGCTGCTTTAGTCACAGAATGGGATGCCCCGGGCAGGAATCGAGCTGCCAGGGTACAGTAGTGCTTTGGCCAGCAAAAGTGTCTTTATCAGGCCTAATTTCAAATATGATTAGAGCAAATGCTTATATGGTCTTAAACAGAGGCTGCTTTAGTCACAGAATGGGATGCCCCGGGCAGGAATCGAGCTGCCAGGGTACAGTAGTGCTTTGGCCAGCAAAAGTGTCTTTATCAGGCCTAATTTCAAATATGATAAGAGCAAATGCTTATATGGTCTTAAACAGAGGCTGCTTTAGTCACAGAATGGGATGCCCCGGGCAGGAATCGAGCTGCCAGGGTACAGTAGTGCTTTGGCCAGCAAAAGTGTCTTTATCAGGCCTAATTTCAAATATGATTAGAGCAAATGCTTATATGGTCTTAAACAGAGGCTGCTTTAGTCACAGAATGGGATGCCCCGGGCAGGAATCGAGCTGCCAGGGTACAGTAGTGCTTTGGCCAGCAAAAGTGTCTTTATCAGGCCTAATTTCAAATATGATTAGAGCAAATGCTTATATGGTCTTAAACAGAGGCTGCTTTAGTCACAGAATGGGATGCCCCGGGCAGGAATCGAGCTGCCAGGGTACAGTAGTGCTTTGGCCAGCAAAAGTGTCTTTATCAGGCCTAATTTCAAATATGATTAGAGCAAATGCTTATATGGTCTTAAACAGAGGCTGCTTTAGTCACAGAATGGGATGCCCCGGGCAGGAATCGAGCTGCCAGGGTACAGTAGTGCTTTGGCCAGCAAAAGTGTCTTTATCAGGCCTAATTTCAAATATGATTAGAGCAAATGCTTATATGGTCTTAAACAGAGGCTGCTTTAGTCACAGAATGGGATGCCCCGGGCAGGAATCGAGCTGCCAGGGTACAGTAGTGCTTTGGCCAGCAAAAGTGTCTTTATCAGGCCTAATTTCAAATATGATTAGAGCAAATGCTTATATGGTCTTAAACAGAGGCTGCTTTAGTCACAGAATGGGATGCCCCGGGCAGGAATCGAGCTGCCAGGGTACAGTAGTGCTTTGGCCAGCAAAAGTGTCTTTATCAGGCCTAATTTCAAATATGATTAGAGCAAATGCTTATATGGTCTTAAACAGAGGCTGCTTTAGTCACAGAATGGGATGCCCCGGGCAGGAATCGAGCTGCCAGGGTACAGTAGTGCTTTGGCCAGCAAAAGTGTCTTTATCAGGCCTAATTTCAAATATGATTAGAGCAAATGCTTATATGGTCTTAAACAGAGGCTGCTTTAGTCACAGAATGGGATGCCTCACAGCAGACTTAAGATCAGTTCAGTATATATGCACAGTTAGTTACTATAAGCAGCCTGAAAACGCTAACAAAGGCTGGATGAAAAAAAAAAAATCTCCCTGTCAGCCAGCTCCGTTTTTCCTACCTTTCCCTGGCTTTCTGTCTGTCTCCTGTCTGTCTCCTGCCTGTCTCCTGCCTGTCTCCAGCCTGTCCCTGTCTGTCCCTGTCTCCAGCCTGTCTCCAGCCTGTCTAACTGCCTCAGCTACACAGCGTTCTGTCTGTCTGTCACGAATGCAATAGAGAAATGAGGAAAAGCAAGATGGCCGCCGTTAAATACCGCTGTGTGACGTCACCGGGCTTGCTGGCTGCTGATAGGCTGCATGTGACTGCCCCAGCTTGCACTGGCGCGGGATACATGTCCAGACATGTCCCGCCCGCCATCTTAGAATGCCTGTAATGTGAATGAATGAATGTTAAAGGAAAACTTCGAGTGATCGAATCGCGGGGAAATTCGGATTCGATCCGAATCGAATTTTTCCTGAAATTCGGATCGAATCCGGGTTCGTCCGGATCGATTCGCTCATCCCTAAGGACTGGTCCTTTAGTCCGTTTTTATGAGATATCAGACCTGATCCTGTGACACTATCGGACTAGGAGGGACTGTATATATTGGTGATATTCGTAACCTGTTGGTAATTGGGTCCACAGGGGACCAACTCGTGTATTTCAGGTAGAATTTTGGTCCAAGGTACCATCATTCAGTCCATCTCTCAGGGGCACAGATACAGAATTAGCACATATTAAATAAGATATTTCAGCTTCACATGCTGGTGGTAGGGTGGCACGTGCAGCTGTTTGGTGTACACAGTTGTTATGTATTTGGGGCTGTGCACAACCCTTGACTGGTAGCATTGGGGTCACTCATGGGGCCACACTACAGTCGAGAGATGTAGCACATTCACAACACAGTGTGGTTATTTAGGTATATAGACTGGTTTGGTGACACTGGTTTGGTCTCACTTATTAAGGGGTCAATTTTTGATCCATGTACTTTCTTCATGCACGCGGCATATGTTTACTTGTTTCAAAGTTAGGTGTACAAGTGTGGTTTCACACTTGCACACATTTTGTTCACTTTTTGATGCAACAGAGTTTGATTAAAAAATGTTTTTGCACATGTTGTATGCACGTAGGTCTGTGTGCACATGTGAATCCATGTGTACACGTTTACATACAGGCCTACATTAATATTCAATATTATTATTAATTTCACATTTATTCTTATTTTTTTAGTTTTTTGTGTATTTTTTTCTCACATATATTTTTTGTTTATGTATGTATGTACATATGTATATATATATGTGTGTGTATGTGTACATATGTATATATATATATATATATATATATATATATATATATAAAAAATATTTTTTTTTTTTTTTTTTTTTTTATATTTTTTTTTTTATATATTTTTTTATATTTTTCACATGAACAAGTTGATTTGTTCACACATGTACACACACATATTATAAGTATATTTATAATAATATATATACTTTTGCACACAGGTATTTGGGTGCACTGTGCACTGTGGCTATAAAAGGCTAGCACGTTGATTGTATAATGTCCCGGTTGATGGTAAGAATATCAGCAGAGCAACCCATGGACCCACTGGAAACGACTCCTGCGATATAACAAACCGTGATGATGTATGTGGATTTGTGCAGCGCAAGTTCGGCAATGACAACAACTTTGCTTACAGCTATACACTCAGTGATTCGTTATCTCTATGACAGTAGAGACAAACAAAGTACCATAGATGTCAAGAGCGGTGGCTGCTGACAGTATACAATGTTTGTGTTTTCTTAAGTGCATATACTGAGATCATTAATAATTATGTTTATACATGCACTTAGCATGGTAAAATATGTATTGACATTGTAGATTATAATTGGGACAGTAATAGTGGATAGTCAGTTGTTAATTCTCCTGATCCACTCTGTTAGTGCAACCACTGTATGGCCATGTTTATGCAGTAGATACTTTCATGGATTTACAGATTGATTACATAAATATGCTTAGTAGTAAGAGTACAATTTTATATATTTTTTATGTTTTGAAACACTAAGCCTCTTTAGGTGGGGAGTGACCCACTGTAGCTGATCTGCGTTCCGCTTCCCTCTCTCTTCCCCCCCCCCCCCCCTGCGGGGAGATGTGGCTTTGTTTCTCTCCCCTTGTAGCGTGTGCAGCTGCGTGCTTTTCATTGTGGGGATTGGGATGGGGATGACAGCCATCCTCAGTGTGTGCAGTGTATTCTCCAGCACGATGGGGAGGATAGTGCTCACACCTGCGGTGTCAGGTGTCATGTATTGACATCAATTAAGGCATGGGGCGTGCGGGGGCGGGGTGGTTATTTCAGAGTAGAGATTGAGGGCATGATTTGGCCAATTACTGTGCTGGGATGTATTTGGAGGGCGGGACAAATTAGTGGGTGTTCTCTATTTAAGGGAGAGCTGTCTCCACACACATTACCCTTGTCCTTGAAGCAGCATGGGGGCTGCGTGCGCAGACATTTTTCACTGAGGTTGGCCTGACTGTTGCCCTGGGTGTTATCTTATGACGTGAGATTTAACCATTTATTTTCTCTCTGCTGGCACTTGCATTTATATCATATATTGTTATTGTCTGCACTTTAAAGTCTTATTGGTATGGGTTTCCCTGTGCAATATTAGGTAGTGTTTTAGGTTTATGTGTTTTTCATGTATTTGCACTTTATATATTGATATTATTTTATTGTATATTCACTGTTTTTTGCACATATTTTTGCCATATATATTATTAATATTTTTGTAGTATTGGTTTCATGAATTTGCACATATATTTACATGTGGTTAGGATTTTTTGTGCCGGCACAAAAAGGATGGGTTATGACTACTCTAGGATAATTAATATTATTCACCCATAGGGCAGTTATTTAAGCGGCCCTTAGGGGCCATATACATTGATATAGATACATTTGGCCATACTGGTTGTTTTTAAATTTGTCTTGTGGTGTATGTATTTTAATTTTTTGTTTTTTTGTACTAATAAAATCATTAATATATACTGTTGATTGTAGTGGTGCTTCCTTTGGGAGATTGGTGTGTTCTTTGCACGCCCACTCCAAATTATTGTGGATTGCATTTTATATGGGTGAGCACACAGTTGTATACATTTTGTAGGAAGATTTGGGCGGTGCACCCTTTGTTAGTAATTTGTATAGGACATTACATTGGATAGCAACTCCATACATGGGACCAGGTACCACGGGCATAGAAAACGCTGACAAAAAAATTATCTGTCAACCAATGACTCCTATTTAGCACGTCTGTGAGAAATATGCAAAGACAACCTGATGTACCCAGCAACCTCATTCTGAAGCGACCTAAAGATGAAATGATCCTAGGTCATACCCCAGATGACAAGGCTCTGAACAATGACTGATGGCACACTAGGGGGCCATGAAACCCCTGTGTAGACCTAAAACACTGCACGGGAATAGCAAACTAACAAAGAAAAAAAATGGGCGTCTGAAAATATTTGAGTGTCCAGATAACCAGCATGAGTGCCATCCTTGTTTGTCTAACCTATCAAAAGTATACTGTGGTGACCAAAGAAACCACCTCCAGTTCATTTTGAGAGGCAAAACAGGCCCCAAAGCTGTGCTGGATACTCCTAAGAGCAATCTAGATCAAAGGGCAAATGATTCAACCTCCTGATAGGCAGACCCTTCTTTGGGCCCGAATATGGGCCTACAAAAAGTGTTTCCTGTAACTGAGATGACTGAGACTTGTCCCTTCCAAGCTCTCTAGTTCAAGCTGAAATGCAGATGCAGTAACACCACTTGCCTGTTTTAATTGTGGAACAAAGCCTCTGATATTGAAGACAGACCCTGCAAGGTTTTGTTTTTTTTCTCAAACCTCATGTAGATGGTTGAAACTAGCAACTAGGGAGCAGAGGCTGAGCAGTTTGCTCATCTAATTTATTTTTTTAACACAAGTATTTTTACACCTATAAGAATTTCTTTTTGTATTTTGTAAAAAGATATGGGCCAAGACGTTAGATTGGCGAGGGGTCCATTGTAATCTGGGTGCTAACACCCTAGCCGGTGCCGAATTTAAGAATTATAGATGTGTCCGCTTAATCTTCAAGCCTGCATGAGGCAGGGAAAACTATAAGGTCTGCAATACCTCCTGCATCCTGAGGAGGCAGGGGAGAGCCAGCCACCATATATATTACATAATTGGAATGCTGCATCAGTGAACCTCTGACGGAGCATCCAGAGTGTTGCCAGTAAAAATAGTGCTCTCCCAACCCTGCAGCCGCAGTTTTGCAATGCTCTTTGCGAACATCGCCCAAGTCCTGATGGCAGAGGCAGCCAGATGCCCACACAAGATAAAGACAGTGGAGAAGCCTGTGCTGCCCTGGCATGCTGCATGGAAAGACACTGCCAACTGAAAAAGCACCACTGCAGGACACACAGATCACACAAAAGACCAGGTAGGAGCAGTAATTGTACTGACATCCAAATGACAATAAAATATTATACAAACTGCAAGGCCCAGGAAAACAGGTGATGTGGTCACAAAATAATGGTATAGTGTATAGAGGATGAATCCCAATAACATTCCAAAGTAGCTAAATACATGAAAAGATAACACATACCAATCAGCAAATTGGTATCTGAATCATAACAAAAAAACATACCAATAGGTGAGTTTTTAAATGTGAAGAAGTGCAGCAGGCACGTGGTTGGGTAGCCCATTTTTGGGGTAAACCTTTATGACATCACCATATAATAAAACTTGTTGTATTGTGGCGTACACTTATGCAGTTAAAAACAGATTTTCTCCCAAAGGTGTGTAACACAAATATATAGTGAAAACCATAAACATTTACAGTGCTCATTTGTGTTGTCTCCATAAACAAGGTGCTGCGGGGTGTGCAAATGCCTTAGATGTTGGCTGCACTTCCCCTTATTAAAGATGGCTGGTGTTATTAAAGATGGCGCCAGATCGACTCATCCTTTATGATGGCATCCGTTGGGTGCATAATGTCAACATTAGCCTCGTTCAAGATGGCGTCCAGTGGACGTGTCATGCACCTAGTCCAAATGCATCAGAGTGGAGGTGGGGTGGAGGCGGCCATTGTCCCTCACATCAGCCTGGTTGGTCAAACCCCAATGGAGCGCTCTGTCTTGTCTTGCTTTGGAAACCTCGTTATGGCCTTTACTTCTTTTTATCCTTGTCACCGTGTGCAAATGAATTAGGAAAATAAGGAAAAAGCAAAATATGTACAGCGTAATTCTTACAGACAGGACCTGCTGCTGGTGGGGATGTTTAACCCAGATGTCATACGCATGCAGTACTCTCTTAAATTGCTTAATTTGGTGCATCTTATTATGTTCCTCTATGTCTGGACCCAAAGAAAGGGAGAGAACAGAATACTATGTTTATGTTTGTAGTCATACTTATTATGTGCTTTACTATCATTGTTACCTAATAAGGTGCTGGATTAATGATATTAAATATATGCATAGCTGTATGTGCGTCATTAAGGCACCTGGGTCAAGCCCATATATAACTGTGTATCAGCTATTAAGGCCCATATGTGGTTGACTAGGGAGAAAAAAATTGGTACTACAGCCACATATCGGAGGCGGGCGGCCTAATATTTGTTTATAATTAATAGAAATGAAACCTGAAAACGTATGGGTTCAGGGGACCCACGTTACATACTTACATTGAGGAACCTACATTAAGTAACATACATTAAGGCGTACTTAAAAGCCAGATTGTATTGGGATCTGGCTCATTACTGCAATTATTGGCCATTTATCTAGATGGCTTTATACAGCCGATGGTAAAAAGTGTCCTTAGATGTCTTAAAGACACAAAACATTTTCTGGTACAATTAAAATCCATCGATTTATCTAAGGCCACCTGCATTGGCTCCTTTGACATAGTAAATCTATACACATCCATCCCAGGAGGGGATACTATGCATCAAAGAGCAGCTCATAAAAATAGCTGATCTCTCCAATAGGGACATTTCCTTTTAACTGACCCTTCTTGAGTTAGTTTTAACAAATAATTACTTTTGGTTTAATGCCGACCACTTTTACAACTAAATAAATAATTAGCATAACCCCCAATGGGACATTTCTGACCAGTGTTATAGCTAAACTGGCCAATTCTCAGTCTCTATAGTATAAAATAATCTGCAAAATATTGCTTAGCATTTTACAAGTAAATCACTTTCTCAAGGGCGTGACTTTGGCAATGAAAAAGCCTGGTTTTCGAGTCAAAAGCAGCGCCCCGCTGCTAAGGCGGGTGGTGCGGAAGGTGAGTGGTGGACCCAGAAATGTTCACTGTTATTCCCGTTATATAGGGACCTTGATTCATGACCGCGAGTAACACTTTTTTCTTTTAAAGTGCAATTCAGCAACATATTAAGCTGTACAATGTTTTAAACAAATTGCACAGCTAAATATGGCGCTGAATTGCACTTGTGGAAAAAATCTAAAGAAAAAGTGTTTATTCTCAAAAAAATGTGAGAAAAAAATGACTCACAGTCTAGAAACAAACATTTGCTATTTTATTTAGGGATCAAACTACTAAACAGTGTCCAGTTTTTGCTCCATCTAAGTGTTTACTTACCGGTATTTAGTATGTATCAAAAGCAGCGCAATTGTTCCAGTGGTTTGAACAAATAAATGTGATCCCCTAATTCATATAAATCATGAGCTGGACATATACTATTAGTGAAAGCTGAAGTTATTTGGTAGCATTAGCAGCACTGTTGGCATCAGTCATCTGGCCAGTAGTAGCAAGCCACAGTTGTCCCTCATTTTTGCCAGACATATAATACAAAAAAAGTGAGGCCCAGAAGTCAGGGAACGTATGAGTTGATGATTTTGAGGACTCCCTTCGCCATTCTATTGATGCTAAGTATGTGTTTATTAAATTTCTGCAGGTTGTGCTCCCTTTGTGAGATATCTAGTACTTATTATGATGTTTTGTCAGTTTATTACATATCTATATAGATATACATCTATAAACTTTAGGATAGATGGGGGTAGAGAAACAACACCTAAGATTTTTACCCACCTGGGTGTGGTTCCTCTCGGGAGGGGCATCACAATTTGCGATGTTCTGCTGTATGTCCTGCTGTTTCACATCACAGCAGCGAGCGAGCCGAATGGAGCCCAGTATGCTGAAATCTGTATCCCACTCACCTTGAGCTGTGGGGCATGTCCATCTAGCTAATGGTACAACGGGGATGCAGCTGCTGCCCATGCATGTGCCGTTAGATCAGAGCTACGTTTACAATGGTAGGAACCTTGGCCACAATGCAAGTCAGCAACAAAACACCATCTTCCTGCAAGGAATTAGAAGGGACAAAAGGGGCACACACAGTGTGTTCTCACTGATATTTAGAGTGGAGTAAAAGCTCAAGCAGAAGAACATGGAATGGAGGAAGAAAAGCTTCTACATCTCTTGAAGAGCATGAGGAAATAGTACTTAAATAACGTGTGCCACTCAAAGACACCCAAACCCCCTTCCCCCGATACTCACCTCTTTCTGGGGTACCTCCTGATGGCCGCTGGGTTGAATCCCCACAACTGCACAATCCACTGGCTGCACTGGCTGCCGGAGGTCATGTGGGTCTGTGGGTCTGGGATACACCCTGGTATCCAGGAAGTAAAAAAACAGTTAGTAAGACAATGAAAGTCAGTGATTCTTTTTTTACTTCTAAGAAAAGTTGTGAACTTTTGACTAGTTTTTACACTGTAGTAAAAAGTCTCATTGGCTTTTGTTGTCTTCTTAGTTGGTGATTCAGCAACAGTGAAATTCTCATTCTTTTTTCTTATTAAATCAATTTTTTCAACTCTTACTGAATCAAGGCCATGGGTCATAAAGACATGTGTTTTAAGTCAGTTGCGTGTGAAATGGCACATGGAAAGCAATTGTGGGAGAGGTGTATAAATGGCTCTAGAGGTTGGTATGAAAGTTAATTGGTAATAAGAGAGTCAAACATCCTGAGAGAGATTCTCTGGATGAAGATATTTAAAGATTCATTAGAACATGTATGGACAAGAGTGCTTGGTAAGTAAAGGTTCTAAAGTGATCAATCACCCACATTAGTCGAGTATGGATACATTCTATGATCCAACGATCTTTTCATACGGTCTCTCTATTTAAATGTGTTTCTGGCCAAAATTAGAAATCATTCTCGATACGTAATAACATGAGAAACTAGAGTGATATTAACAACATAACAATATATAATATTTTAGTTTCTGAGGTGAAAACAATGTGTTTTACTTTCTCTGCACAAGTCCTTTTTATTTTTCTGGCTGATGTCACGGACATAGCTTAATGGGTTCATTGTTTATCTCGGAGGAAATCTTTAAGACACACGGATCACAACAAAAGTTGTTTCAGTTTGATGAAACTAACATTATTCCACGTAGATGGAAAACTCTGAAGGCGGACAAGTATAACTAAAAAAAATGATTGAGCAAGAGTGCATCAAACAATTTCCTATTCTCTTATTCTGGCCCAGGCTAATAAATGTCACCTTTCCGCTGCGCAGCCATTGTTTTTGGAAGGGTGATCCAATTAGTAAAAATGAATTTGTTTAAAAAAAGAATCTTTTTACTAAATAAAAATAATTTTATTACACCTACTGTAAGTCCCTTGTTGAAAGTTGTATTCACTTTGTAAGCCAGTGGTAATATTGTTATATTATATTACTGAGTACATATTATGTCCCATGTCCATAATTTGGAAAATTATTTTGTACCTATGCTGAATAAAAAAACCTACTGGAATGTAAAATTGAATTTTACCTGGACAGTTATTTTTCCTGTAAGTATTACTGCAGTATGATGATCAGAAATATTAAATGGCATACAGTAATAAAGAAATGCATTTGTTTTGGCTTGTGGCAAATGAAAATACTGTTTTCACTGCAGTGACACCTACATTTTACTTAGCTATTTAGTCATCAGGTTTAATCACCATAAGACAAAAGTTACAGTAAACCATCTGTCCTGTATAGGTATTTTGCATTCCCTCTTGTAGTTTATTAATCTATAATCTAACCTCCTTTCTAGATTTGTGCAACTTGCAGATTGGGATTGGGAAGTGGCAGCAATTCTGAATGGTCCAAGAAATAAAATGTATACCAAAATAAATACCAACCATTTACTTTTAGAAGCAGTGGCGCAACTAAATGTGACCACGTCCTGGTGCGTACAAAAATGGGGGCCCGTCAGGGCTCATGCAGTAACCTTTTTCCTGTCACTTCAACAGAATTAGAACTAGACATCTAAAACACAGTCACAAGCCACTCTGTGGAGCAACCCATGTTAGGCCTTAGATAGGAGGACTAAATCGACCGTTCTTTTCCTTTAACTAGACATCTAAAAACTGAAACAGCTGAGACAAATGATGCTTCTTTTTTGTAAATAATGTCATGAGAGCGCAAATGTAAGAAAAATAAGATGTAACAAATTAAGTTGGTGGAATGACAATGTTAAGACTCCTTGACCTTATGGGCCCCAAACCTCTGTACTCCCTTTAGTTACGTGCCTGTGCAGGAGAAATAGAATAAATTAAATCAGCATCCTTAGCAAAAGTAAAACAGTCTTAGTGGCCAGCTCAATTCTTTATGGGAAGAAAAGGAAAAACATCGAGGCTTAGGACATACCCGCAAAGTCCACAATTGTAGACTGTAAATCCATTGTCCAGCGAAATGTCCAGTGCTTTATTTTTCCGATGAAAAAGTACACAGACTTTACATAAAGCGACTTACATGTTCCTCTTCACATCATAACACATTTCGGGCTGTGCAAAAAGCCCTTACTTAACTTGACTAAGAGCTTTTTGCACAGGCCAAAATAGCTTAGATGCAGGTTGTAATCCACACAGCAGTGCACACTGCAGATCACAGTGGCTCCTCCAAATATTTAGCATCACTAAACAAAGAGGCTCCAAAATGGCCACCACCATGCTGCCGACTTAGGGAAACACTGTATGTGATGTATGTGCAGCCTCCAGATATGATTAGGGCATGTACTGGCACTTTAGTGATTTTGTGTTGGAGGAAGGGATGGATGCAGTAAATGTGTTTGAGGTGGAAATGACAGGAGTGTGGAGGTGACTTTTGAGTAAATATGAGGTCTGAATAAAAGAATTAATCTTATGTAACTCTCCAAGCTTGATGCCTAGCAGTCGTTCTGGAATCTGCCCTTTCACGCCTCACATTCACCAAACCATCTCCTGGTGCCTGCAACTTAAAAACATCTTCTGAATCCACCCCTTCTTCTCACCTGACACCACTATAATGCTTGTACCGTGTTTATATCACAACTAGAGTAATGCAACACCCTCATTTATAAACTGGGAACAGAGCACCTTGCCATTCTATTCTAAAGTTCTCTTCTCACACCATCTAGCTTTTCTTTAACTCTGCGCCCCTCTGTCAGTCCCTGCACTGGCTGCCAGTCTCACACAGAATCCTGTTTAGAATTCTAACACACAAGGCTTTCCCCAGTCAGACTCCTCCTTACATCTCATCTCTAATCCAGCTAAATAAACCTAGGTGCAACCTTTGGTCTGACTTTTTTCTGTCCTCTACTTTTGTCACTTGCTCACATCCTGAACATCTCACTGTTCTGGAATGCCATCCCCTATACTGCTCATCCTATTACCATAACACCATAAACAAAATTGTTTTCAGTGTCATTGCTCAAACAGGCAACATACTCCATATGGCTTTGACTTTGAATGTAAGTTTGTCCAATAGCAGAACACAGCCTGTTTTGTCTGGCTGCATTGTACATGAAAGTTTTTTTGTTTGTACCCCCACAGCATTTCCTTCATGTATTATGCAAACCTGTGACCACAAATAACGCAGACATCTGTGTTTACTCACTGACACTAAAATGGTAACTTTTTACAATACAAGCGTATGCAGTTGTGACCAAAAATGTTGTTTCAAATATCGTTCACAACGTTTGCTGCATCAATGTTTTTAAAACTAATCATAAGTTTCTATTGTATACTGAAGTGCAATTATAAGTGTCACATTTATGCATAGAGTCAATGTTAACAGTGTTTGCCCTTGTTTTTCAATACTTCTGCAATTCACCCTGGCATTCTGGATATCCGCTTCTGGGCCAAATCCTGACGGAAACCATTTTTATTTGTCCATCCGCTTTTCAAGGATTACCCACAGGTTCTTAATGTAATTGGGATCTAGGCATTTTCCTGGCTATGGAACGAAACTTCAAGCTTTCCAAGACTCACTTATTTATAGCTGTTGTCTTGACATGGCACTCCATACATGCTGGAAAAGGCTTTGTTCAGCGCCAAATTGCTCTTGAATTGTTTAGATACTATTGTGATCCCTACCTTTTGTCTCCACCCCCATCCTTTAGACTGAAAGCTCGCAAGGGCAGGGCTTTCTTTCCAATTGTCTCCTTTGCTCAAAACACTTGGTTTAAACCTGGTAGCATTTAGTTTTGTATTGTTATCTGTACTATATGTTTTACCTTGTCTGTAATCACGCCTTGGAAAGAGCTAAGGAAGATGATGGCGCTATATAAATAAACATTATAATTATTATTAATAATAATATTATTTATTTGTGGCAGAAAAAATGTAAGCCCACTCCTTTGGCTAATAGGTAACCCTGGTCATGAATGAATGTTGGGCTGGCACAGGACTCACAGTAGGACTTAAATCCTTATTCTTCCAGATGTCCCTGTCTATAGGCTTATCTCCAGACATCTGCAGTGCAGTCCTTGTACTACCTGCAGAATGTCAATCTGTCATTTAGGGTTTCTTTGCTGCCCCACTTAACACCAGGGCAGCCTCCAAAAGCCTTCATCTCACTGTGCATGCAAATGCAGTGACATATCTACACTGGTGTTGAACCAATCCCATAGCTAAATTCTCAAAATGACATAGTCCTGGCCATTGCTGGACTTTCTTAGGTGTCCTAAAGCTTTCTTCACAGCAACTAAATGTCTCTCCACAAGTTCTTGATGACATGATAAATGGCTGATTTAGGGGCAATCTTACAAAGCAATAAATGTATATATTACCTTGAAGATAACCATAGTTAACAGAAGAACAGGCCACATGCAGAATCCCCCCAATCCCCCTTTAACAGGCTGCAAGCAGAATCCCCTCAATCTCTTAAAAAGGAAAGTGTGTAGAATCTCCCCAATCCCCCATAACAAGCCACATGCAAAATCCCCTCTAACGGGCAGTGTGCAGAATCCCCCCAAAAGATGACACCTATCTTAACAATGTGTGCTCAAGGTTGTCTGTTCCCTGTTCCATACCACATCCAGTTCTAACAAAGCCACATCACAGTTAAAATATATCCTGCAAAGTTCTGCAGCACACAAGTGTCCTGATTCAGAGCCTCTCTCGCACACATTCCCACCAGGACCGTACTAGGTCTATTTTCCCTGTCGGGTGATTCAGAGCCTTGTCCCTCTTGTGGGAAATTACGATGTTCATATGCCAAACCAAATGTTCGCTGTATAAATACAGATCAAGGTGTCTATAATTTTACAGGATTTGCCTGCGCTTGCACGTGACAGCCCTGATTTCTGGGTTTTCGAACCTATAAAAGCTGTAGGTTTTCCTCAGTCGCCTGGATATCGATCAGATGACCTATCAGCAGGTGTTTGAATAGACCAGACTTTACCCCTCTTTTTCTTGAGAAGATTACCATGGTTGTACCCCAACCCAAGAGAGGGGAAAGCAAATAAAGGTATGACCAAATTTCTTGGCTGCCTTTAATTATTAGCGAATGGCATGTCCCAACCTTCGCTGAGCTGCACCCAGACAGGGAGGCCGATTCATTAATAGCGCCAGGTAGCGACAGATGAGCGACTGAAGTATGGCGCTATGAGCACCGCTAGCGTACGCCGCGGGCGGTAGCGATTCGCTATAGCAGGCCTCCTCAGTCGCTACCTGGCGTTGTTGGGAACAACGCCTACATTGCTGAATATGAGGCCAGGTAGCGCCAGATGAGCGGCTGTAGCGTGATTTTTTCAGCGCCAGCCAGTATTCGCTGTGCTTGGCCGGCGTTAGCTTGATGACAGCGACTCAGTCGGTGTGCAGTAATGTTGAATACAGGCTTAGGGGTCGCTGTTTCACAGGTTCAGCGTTGTATGTGAGCGCCTGACAACAAATGGCCAGAGCGAACGGCTAGCTTCATATTAATTAACAAATCACGCTCCGAATGTGCTGTCGCTGTCCATTCCTTGTTTAAACCCCAGAGCGCTGGCGGCGATGGGTATTAACTAGTTTTTAACCCCTAAACAACCATATTTTTTGAATGTAACATTATACATGTTTATAGAATCATTTTGTAATATGAATACATTAATATCAGACCTGTTAGATCAAATCTGCACAAATTATTTTTAAAATTTTTTTTAACTTAAAATCCTAACATTGCCGAATTTTTGACATTAAAAAAAAAAAAAAAAAAAATTAATACCAATTAATTATGATTAATTATAGATTGCTCCATTGAAATGCATTGGACATCGCCAGGGAGCGACAGCTCATACCTGGCGCTGTGAGGGAATTTGCAGTGGCGCTGTTCGGTCCAGGCGGCTTCATGATGAATGCCGCGCTAGCCGTCGCTCTCGCCGCCGGGCGTACTTGAGTCGGTAGTCGCCGTTAGCTGCCGCTACCTGGCGCTCGTCAGACACTACCTGGCGCTAGCCCGTGATAAATAAGGGCCTATATTTCTCCATAGCATGACTGTCCTGCAGGAAAGATACATCTCTTTTCCTGACAGCATGGCAGCCTGAGTTTGGGTTTTTTCAACATTGCGAATATGCCAAGTGTCATGGGCGCCATCAATTGTAGGCATGTGGCCCTGGTTCCCCCAGCTGCTCAGGAGTATATGTTTTGGTATGTTTAGGTCCACATAGATACTCCTTGTAGCCCACTCTCCTCTCTTGAGGCTAGCCTAGCTTCCCCTTCACCCAAACAGGTTCCCTGTGTCTCAGTCTGTTTAGGTCCACATAGCTCCACCTTGTAGCCCACTCTTCTGTCCTGAAGGTAGTCTAGTTTCCCCCCTCCCCAAACAGCTTTCCTGTGTCCTATTTGGCCCCCTTTTTTACATTTTTATTTGTGGCTTCTTTTCAGAAACCTCAAGATGGGCCACTCTCTTAACACCCAATGTGTCATGGAGCCTGATCTTCTTTTTTCAGTGTTTTGACCGGCTTCCCTGGCTTTTCCCATGATGCATTTATCTTGAGTCATTTATACACCCATTTTGAGAGTGGCGAGCTTACTAGCCATTGGCTTGTGGGTAAATCTGTTTATTGCTGGAGTGGATCTGCCTGTTTATTGTTTATGTTTCATTTCCAATGTGTTTCTCATTTCTGTTATGTGTCCCCTTTTTGTAATTGGTCCAAGTTTATTGTGTTAGCCAGTTGCTCGCCCTGCTCTGCATCATTTCGACTGTGCTCATGCCCCTCTTTGAATGTCCCCTTCTCCCTGTTGCAGCTACAAATGCTTAGTCCGAGCATTCTTCCTTACCTGCTTGTTTGGCCCTACTCTTCTGTGATACATACTATTTGGTCTAGGCTGTTATGATGTTGTGTTGCCTGTTAGTAATTTAATTTCCATTTTCATTTGTCTTTTAGGTTATTCAGGGTATCCCTTGTTGCCCTGGCTCCTGACGCACATCTTAAGGCACTAAACACCTGGCCAGGAGGCTTATAATGGGGCCCACTGCCACACACGGGCTGTAGTTGAGCATGTCATTGGGCTGTTGAAGGCCAGATTTTACTGTCTGGACCACACAGGGGGCACCCTTGAATACAAGCCAGAGAAGGTTGCGCAAATTATCATGGCATGCATCAGCCTGCATAACTTTGCCTCAACCAAGAGGGTAGCAGCGAATTTGGAGGAGACAACCCCTGCTTGTTCTCCAGAGATTCCTGGACATTTGTATGCTGGTACCCAGAGTCGTGTAGGCCAAACCATTCACCAGCATTTGGTGGACTCCTCCTTTTCTTGAGTGTTATTTTTTTCTCCACTTATGTCATTTATTTCTTATATCCCTTGCCTTGTCTGGGTGTGATAAAATAACACCCAAACAAACCCCTGTTTTTTGGTATTTATTTTCTAATTACATGTTAATGGTCACAAGTTGTTGGATTATGGCACAACTGTGGATGCAGGTCAGCTTAACTAAAGCTTTGGGACTCCCCACAACCCAATGTCCAGCATGGCAGGTTAGGGGGATGTAGCCCGGGGTTTGGGTGTTTGCAGCTTGCTGTGCCTCAAGCCTCTCCAGCCTTTGGAGGGCAAACTGGTTGGCCCTCCAAAGGCTGTGTCTCCATCTGCCTCCCAACCAGTGTCTTCATCTGCTGGTGGTTTCGCTGCTGCTCCACAACCACTGCAGCCATGGAGCAAACTGGCAGTCCGTCGCACATATCTATTGGTGTTTTGCCAAAAAGTGGTGCTGTTGGCACGCCAGTTTGCTTCCATGATTTGGCACCACCTTACCAAAGACAGGTGATGCCTGGCTGCAGGCTGGGGCTGTCTTCCTCCTGGGTGCTTTGATATAGCTGGTGGGGCTGCTTCTGGCAGAATGAAGCTGGAGGAGTGGTGATGGCCCATGTCCATGGTGCCAGCAGCTGGTGGAGGTCTCCAGATAATATTGGGGGTCTCATCCAGATGTTCAGAGAGCCCTTCCTCCAACCACACAGTCTCCAGGGCCCCAAACTTTACCCTGGGTTTACCCTTCTCTGCCCTGCCCCTTGCCTTTTGCCTATTAAAGGATCACTATCGCGAAATAGCGTAAAATTAAAAATCTAGATAAACACATTGGCTAATGAGAGGAGGGGTCACATACACCGAAACTAAATAAAACTCCTGTCAAGCTTGGGGTTTATTCTCTCCTGGTAGGAATAAAATCCAATGGTGACAGGTTTAGTCTATCAGGGGTGATAGAGACTGTCACCCCAGATTTCCCTTTTCTTTCAGCAAAATAAAAGGAACGGGTTTTCGGGGCGAGGTGCTGCTGGCTGGGGTGTTGCTGCAGTCCAGGTAAATGCACTGGTAGTTTCCTCTTAACAGTATATCTGGCCCTTCAAAATCCCTATAAGGGCTACACACTGGGTCCCAGATTGACGTGTGTCCCCATGTTAGTGGTTACATAAAGGTTGCCTAATACCCTTGGCGTGTGTAGTCACACAACATATGTTGCGCAAGAAAGCCCTCAAAGTTGGCTGTGCATGTGGGAAATAAGGTTGGTGGGTGGCGTGTTTGGTTGGCCCTGTGCCAAGCTACAATTTGCTAACAAGTCTTACCACTGTTGGGCACCTGCTACCTATTGGTGTCCATGGTGCCCGTGTTGGGGTGGAGCCTCCCCAACACCGGCTCCTCAGCATGAGTTTTGGGGAGTCCCCCACCAGTTTGCAAGTTATATTAAAAAAAGTAAAGGGTGGCTTTAGTGAGTTGTCCTGTACAAGCAGCCCTCTGGATGTTTAGCACTTACCCCTCAGCCCATCTGGTGCTGAGTTTCCGCCAAACCACCACCTTCAGGTCGTCCCACTGATTCTTGGCCTGGGCACCATCCTTGGGTTCTGGCCCCACCTTGTCCCGTTGGGGGCAATCTCCAACCATAACCACATATACGAACGTTTGCAATTTCCCGGTTATCGAGATCAGTTCCCGAAAAAAACAAGCATTCACAGGTAGGCTCTAAATCAGACTGAAAGTGTCTATCCAGGTTTCTTGACAATGGTTCTTGTAGAGCACATGCCTCCTTTTAAATGTGAGCATCCAGCCCAAATAAATTCTTTGCATGACTGAGATTACTACAGGCATTACATATACATATAACAGTTATAAATATAGTAAAAGTTATACTGAATGTGGCAAACCTTGGGCTCTTTGGGCTCAATTCAACAAAGTTTGTAACAAGAAATATTTTACTACTTTTTAGCTTTTTCAAATTCTTGTGATTCAAAACAAACAAACTAAAGTGAAAAAGTGCTGAGTTCCTGGAATCACATGGGAGCGGCAATCTTGGATGAGAACCCTGCTTACACATGAGCATGAGTGGGGGGTGGGAGCTAGCACACAATCTGCAATTGAGCTGGGAGCTTCCTTATGATCAACCCAACCAGCCAAAGAGAAATTGTATCTGTTTCCAAAAAGATTGTTAGAAGGTCGTAATATCCTTCCCTAACTGGCTCAATTTTTGTAAAGATAAAATGGCTGTAGTGTACCTGTGTGGTATTGTTTCTGAACAAAATGCAGGCTGTCAGCAGCTTGGGATTTTTCTATAAGCTGCCCACACCGAACCGAGAGATATTTACCTCAGAAAAGATCATCATGTCTGTCATGTCACACACACACGCACACGCATTCAACATGGTATGGGTATGGGTGTAACTTTGTATCAGTGTAAGTCAATGGTCTCAGCTGCTGCAAAGCATAGAAGTTGTTTACTATGTTGTATTAGCTTTCTTCTGAGCAATGATGAGTCATTACAGCTAATGGTTTTTCTGGCTAGATATAAAGCATAAGCATTATTGCACCAAGATTTATAGTAATGTTGACTGTGGAACTGTTTTTTTCAGAAGCATGGCTGTCAGAATTGTGGCAAGATGGCTACTCCCATGCCGGTTGGGTGTCTGCTATTCCACAATATCTGCATGGACTTAAGCCCTCTCAAATAGCTTACATCACTGATTACGAGGGGGGGGGGGTTTAGGAGAGCAATATGCTAAACTTTGATTTTTTGACTAGAGGTCTGCTTTAAATGTTAGAGTGTCCCCAAACCATAATTACCATACAGCCAACACTTCCTGTCTAGCCTGAAACACATGTTCACAAGTATGGCTGAGTGATGGCTGTGTAAATATTAGAAAATGTACTCAAATATTGCACATCCTGCCTGCTATTCCTGCACATCTGTGATATCACGAGAGCAAAAATATATTTAATAAGCGAGAAGATTTTAGTTAGGGAATTCCTTTTCTACCCCTCATATCTGAGAGCTAGAAACCTTATTTTTTTTTCAAATTAGAGAGACACATACTTCATTAGGTTTAGAAACAGCACATTGTATATACACCAAATATGCTCAATAAAACCTTTTGTGACTCCGTCACCAAAAATGTGTACCAGATTATTTCCTTTACAATCGCAAACAACAAACTTGTAGCATATGAACTTCAAATACTTTTTAGATCTGCTGTATGATCATAAATGGTCTTCCTCCAAATGGCCTTTTTTTTTCTAATGCATGAAAAAGAAAGAGGAAAAAGAACCACATAGTGCAGCAAGCTTTTTAAAACCAAAAGTGCTGCCTGTGCATTTATTCAGTGACACTCACCAAATTTAAAAAACAAATACCCTTAGGTTAGCCTATATCATAATCCTCACAACTCCACTGTCAGATCTCAACCTCCTTATTGTAGGCAGTGGCTGCTATTGCCGGACAAGGCAACAGCAATGGGGGAAGCTTTCGTCCACTCAGCATATTAATGTGCGGCTGTATAAGCTAAATGATATCCCAGCCGCATATGTGAGTGGCACACGGCATCCACTAGCATCCTTTCAGTCGCCACACACAGCCATTCAGTTACAGTAAGATTCAGTAAGAGTGATGCCACTGCCCACCAGGCATGTGCCGTGAGCTTGAGGAAAGGTAAAAATGGCAGGGCATCTGGGGGATTTCACAGTGGGGCATCCCAAACAGGGGTGTCCCAGGGGAAGGACCAAAATGTGGGATAGTGAAATCCCAGATTTTGGTCCACTTTAAAGCGGTCTCTGACTGTAAGCAGGGGGGGCCAGGGATTGTTTCATAGAAGAAACCAATGATGCAGCCTGGACAGCATGGGCCCGGATCAGCAGATTAGGTGAGTTCTGAAACGCCAGGCTCGGAGCAATCAGCTAAAGGGAACCAAAGTATAATATTTAGTTTTTCTTAAGTGGGTGGTGACTTACTTTAAAGTCTCAGACTAGGTTTATGCTTATGCTGCACTGCATACTTCCAGACGGTGACCAATTGCTCTGTGATGCGTGTTGAGATATGCACAACCCTTTAGATGTATTGGCTGAACCCTTCCTTTCCGCAATACAATAGCTGTAATGTTTTTTAATGATTCCTTTCTGTACATACGCACGGCAGTGTCCGACAGCCCACTGGCACGCCCCAATAGACCTAGTGTAATAAGTACGAGATAATGGGTGAACGGGCGACGGTGCTAGTCAGGGACACCGTGAGGTTCCGCTGCCCGCACAGTCCCGGAAAAGATCACGGTGTAATGTAGATTGCACTAGTAGTATCAAACACATGTCTCATGCCTCCCCGTACTTGCAATTATACTGTAGACGGTTAAAGCACTAGTTTGGTTAACCTACTATATTGTGAAAATGTATGCCGCTAGTCCTTTTCTTTCTCTATATATCTCCCCTGCGCGGGATGGCAGTATGACGCTGTATGCTTTGCAGAACTGTATCGTTGAAAAATTTCAATAAAAATATTGAAACATAGATATATTGGCTGTTACATGCACCACAAAGGTTGTCCTTGCACAAACCTTATAACAGATATATATTCAGACATTTTGGTATTGGACATTATGAGGGCTTTTGCTGTAAATTGCAAAATATCAGGAAAATCCTACTTGAACAGCTGAACTTTATACGTTAAATTACTCTAAATAGTAGCAGCTGTGCACTGACCTGGGCACCTTGTGGGTATGTAAAAAAATATGATACCTTTGTACGAATCGTAATTCGCTCCAGATTTCAGGGAAAGTTTAAAGATTAGGCACGAATCTGAATGTCCTTTTGATTCATGCCAATCTAATTATCCCTGACACTGACAATCACTTACCTGCATGTTGGCTCCCCTGTTAGGGTCCAGTGGCGGGCGATCCGTGGCTCGCACTGACAGAGCGGCTGGCTTCCTTCGCTCCCCTCCTGCCGTGCACACACACACACTACAAAGTGGCTACTGTGGCCACTTTGCGCCCGGCATGGCCCACCCGCTGCCCAGACGCTGCTGGGGGAAGCTGGCCGCATTGCTAGATGTGCAAGCCGGCTTCTGTCGCTGCTCAGACAGCACCCACCGCCAGCCACCAGACCGGAGCAACAGGGGAGTCGGCATGCAGGTAAGTGACTGATACTCACCTCCTTCCTTGCGATCCTCAGCGCGGGTGTCCCATGCTGCTCTGAAGCCAGGTGGAGGAATCAAAATCTCCCCCCGGCACTGGGCTCCTGCTACCTTGCTCTCTGCCACATGGAGGGGCTATTTATAGGCAAGGAGTGATGGGCTGCACCGATCCTAGATCAAGCATCAGGTTGTTGTACTGCTAAATACTGATGTAACAGCTAGACACTCTGAGCCCTGCATAGTATTAGTCACTATGCACTATGGGATTAACATTTGGAAGCAAGAAGTACACAGCGCACCTAATAAGGATACTTAAACAAAAACATCTCCTAGCATCCGTATTACTAAATGTTCAGCATACTTATGATGCAGCTCCTGCAAGCATGTAGGAGGGTCACCATTATGGTGGTAAAAAAAAAACTGTATAACATTATAAAGTTTTTTAACTTTACTCCCATTAGTATATTTAATCTGCTGGGTATAAATTGTATATGCATGCGGTCATATATTATACCGCAGGGACTGTGCTGTTTATAGGATTTCTACATAGAGGAGTTTCATTTGCAAGCTATATATACATATTTCGTCTAATAAAAATATTTATATATTGTAATAAATAATTATTGTGGTCTTTCGAAAATGAGTAAATGAGCTTTGGGTTTGGTTGGTTTGAATTGCTGTAGGATTGTATCCAGTGTAGTATTTATTTGTTAGTTCTGTTTCTGGATGGTGCAGGTCTCCTCCCCAATGGACACAATGGAGTCTCTCTCTCCAGACAGAATTAGGGCCTTATTTATCAAGGGCTAGCGCCAGGTAGTGTCTGACTAGCGCCAGGTAGCGCCAGCTATTGGCGGCTACCGACTCCAGAACGCCAGGCGGCGGACACAATCACGCATTTATCACGCTAAATGAGGCTAGCGCCGGCGAGAGCGTCAGCTAGCGCGGGATTCATCATGTAGCCGACTGCAACGAACAGCGCGCTATTAATCCCATCACAGCGCCAGGTATGACCTGTCGCTCCCTGGCGCTCTCCAATGCATTTCAATGGAGCAATCTTTAAATATTCATAATTAACATTGCCCTGAGGAAGTGGTGTGGCGACACCACGACACGCGTTGGCGACGGTTTGTGGGGGCGCCCGTGGTCGGTTTGTATGCACTTATTTTGTATGCACTTCTTTTGCTCTCTTGCTCTTGGGTCCATCCTGGTGCGTCGTCTTGTACCCGGTTAGGTCCCTATGTACTTTATGATAGATTTGTTATTTGTAATTATTTAGCCACATTGGCTTATATTTTGCACATGGTTTTTGCACAATTTTGCACATCATTGTTGTTATAATGATATAGAGAGATCAATTGAATATAGAGGTGTATTTTTTATATTCTTATGTCTTATAATGCATTTATTCACTAGTATTTTGATTAATTTATAAGACCTCTGGCGCCCTCTATTGGTGTTATGTTTGTGTGTATGTGATGTGTTTGTTTAGATGTGGTTTTAATTTATAGTACCATGTAATAAATTGATATACTTTTATAGACCTTGAGGGTGGTGCCACTTATTCCTTGCACTTATAGGAGAGTGTGGTCCTCTCCTTATTGTGTGTCTTTGTGTTGATTCAATAGTGCTAGGGTTTGTGTGCACACCATAAATTATTGTTATATTCTTTAGGCTAACTGACTAGTGCTGCCTTCTGTCTGTTTGTATATATTCATAATTAATTGATTTTAAGTTTTTTTTTTTTTTTTTAACTGTCAAAAATTCTGTGACCACTACGGCAATGTTAGATATTTTTTTTAAGGTAAAAAAAAAAAAAAAAAAAAAAAATTTGTGCAGAATTGATATTACAGGTCTGATATTAATGTATTCATATTACAAAATGTTTAGAAAAACTTGTTTAATTTTTTAATCAAAAAATATGGTTGTTTGGGGGTTAAAAACTACTTTTAAGCCATCGCCGCCAGCGCTCTGGGGTTTAAACAAGCATTTCACAGCGCGAGAATTTTTTGAGCGTGATTTGTTAATGAATATGCTGGGAGCCGTTCGCTCTGGCCATTCGCTGTCAGGCGCTCCCATACAGCGCAGAACCTGTGAAACAGCGACTCCTAACCCCCGTATTCAACATTACCGCACACCGACTGAGTCGCTGTCAACAAGCGAACAACAGCCAAGCACAGCGAATACTAGCGGGCGCTGTGAAAATCACGCTACTGGCGCTCATCTGTCGCTACCTGGCGCTATTAATGAATCGGCCTCCCCGTCCCATCTCTATTCTGCCTACTCCAAAGATGACAGAGCACTTCCAATGCGCTTTTGGCACTCATTTACTTATCAAAGGTGGACAAACAGATGCGTATCAAATGGTGTTTCAATTATTGAAGAGAGAGAGATCCCTTGTGACTAGACGCAGTAATGCACGCTGAGGCCAGCTGGGGAGAGCGCTGATAGCACTGGAGCGAACAGAGCAAAAACTTTGAGGGTTCAAGCTTTCAGTTGGTAAGGTAAGATAATGGTATTTTGTTTAATTTGGCTGTTTGACTTTAGAAAGCATTTAGGCTATAATTAGAAACCAACAATTGTTATCACTGTGCTATTTGCATTGATGTGGTTCCCTCTTATATATGTTGTTTTATTAACTTACTGTAAACCCCTTTAAAAATAGAAATGACATCTGTACTACAAAAGGCAGGAACAACACCCCCCTTATCAAAAGAGGAAATGTAACCCACAAGCAAACCTCTCAACACAGGTAATATGAGAAGAAAGTAGAGCGATACTCCATGACTGAACAGAGTCTAAAAAATACCTTTTGCTTTTTTCAGGTTTCATAATGAATAAGGACATTGAAGAACACACAGCTTGCTTATTACTGTAAATACTCTGGGATTTAATAGACCGTAGGTGGGGATAATCTCTATACATCCTGGGTAGACAAGAATAAGACCAGGGGAACCCAAATTTAAATTTAGGGAAATACTTAATTATTCAATGGACCAAGTAGTACATGCTGGTCACATAAAAACCACATTAAACATATACAAAATGGCCATTTAGGCTTTGTTCACACCTATCTGTCTGGGCTGCATTAGGGCAAGCAGCATTTTTAGTCTATCGCAATACAAGTAAAACGCAGGTATAATGCAGTGTGCCTGTGCATAAATGGCACGGCACATATTTTGATACATCCCACCTCTGGCAAACTCACAAAGGTCTGCTCTTAGCTTAGGTGTGAACATAGTCTTAAAGTGGTCCCATACCCTGCAAGGTGGTGCAGGACTGCTGCTCATGTCTGGGGTTGGTGATGGCCCTGCATAACTCAGATCCCAGATACTTCGCTCATCCAAGCCTGACCTGGATCCACGTAACTGCTGGCAGACAATTTCTATGGCCCACCACAGTAATTGGCCACCAACAGTCACATGGCTCTGGAACACGGAAGAATAGAGCAGAAACATTAGTTCCGGAGTACGCTACCAATACACACACTGACTGCTTTAGCTCTTCAAGTATATGGTTTCAATATTTATAACCCTTCCCCATCATAATATCTAAACCGTGTCTCCAATCCTCAACCCGTCTAAGCTCTCACCAATGCTAAGCATATAAATCATATAGAAAAACTGTTACTTGTTACTGACTAATTACTATTGCCAAAGATTTGCTCTGGTAATGTTATACAAGGAATTTATAAATATCTGGGCTTGCCTTGGGTTGCACCTGGGATACCGCAATCAATGTCACCAAGTTCCACCGAGCTGCCATTGCCACTTGTCTGCAACATGGTGAAATACCACTCTTCTTACTGAGCCTCTCTTTAACTCCCCCCCCCCGTTATGTGCCAGTTTTATTTACCCTTCCCACCCCGCAGTGGCGTGCTACCCCCTCTCAAAACACCTGTTCCCTGTGATTTCTGAGGCACAGTACTAAATTCTTTTCAGACTGATTTAACCATTCGAATATTTTTAAGTAAGCAAACACATCAGCGGTTTATCTACATACAAATTTTCAATGGAGCAAGCAATTTAAATCCATTGGTAGCAGTTTTGACCGATATATACCATTCATTGAGACTCAGATCCTTTTAATATAATGTAATATTAAATGCATAATAAAATAGTCCCATATGCCTTAAATTGCAAATCACATAGAAGAGCAACATTTTCCAGAGCCAGATTTAAAAAACTGTAAAGATTTAAAGAATAGTACCAATGTTATAATACAGTAAATAGATCCCTGGCGGGCAGCAGGGCGGCGGAGGAGGGGCATTCCACATTAAACCTTACTTTCTTGACAATATATTCATGTAAATGTTAAAACTCTAATTTTGTTTGCCTTAAAAAAATACTAGACTGTTACACATGCTATTCACTTCCAGAGAGTTTTTAGTAGGTGTCAGATCAATAAGACACATGAATTTTAAATATCACTCTTATTTTCTATTTAACAAAATGCAAATGGTATTTCATGTCAAATTAGATTTTTGTATTTTACAATAAAAATGATCATTTAAAAACAATATGCTACTTGCAATTACCTATTTATAGGCATACAAAAAAAACATAATTTCATATCTTTATAGGTTACTTTTCAGCTTATTTATATAGTAAACGTTCTAAATATTACCTGCAAAACAAGTAGGACACCCTTCTATGGCTGATCTACCAGTATTTGGGCTTAATTAAGTGCTTTATTGGCAGATGCTTCCATATATCACCCTCTTCTGCAAGCACTGACTCATTTCAGCACACAAACCTACATGTTTTTGTTGTTTCAATAAGGACACAATCTACTTGTAGGTCAATGTGTGTCTTTATTCTTTGTCATATTGTGACCATGAGCTGGCATGTAGGTTGTAAGCAGAGGCATAATTAATTGTGACTGGACCCCTGATACAGACACTAAATGGGGTCGAATCAAGGCTCATACAATAACCTGAAACAGCAGAGACAAATGGTGTTTTCTTTCAGTATGTGATGCAATGTGAGCACAAATGTGATACAATAAAATGCAGCAATAAGTGGGTGCTCTGACCCCATGGGCCACAATTAACTCTGTACCCCTGGTAGTTAACCTAACGCTTTAGGCCATCTGATGGCAGACTGGATAGCACGGAAAGCAGCAGCCAGTGCATCAGTTTGGCTTCCAGTGCTCCAAATGCACATAAAGCCTGGAAGAGATAAGTATTGTAGGCAAGGTGAGTGTGCCCTGTTGTTTTGGTAAACTTTGCTGTGGTGGGTAAAAAGTGCCTGGCTGGGACGCTGTTGCCACCATGTACGGGACAGAGGGATCTCTGCCAGCGGGGGCCTGTGTACTCTCCCGAGAGCTTGAAGAGGACTGTTGGACTGTGACCCAGAGAAGCTGTTTGTGACCACTGTATGTATGTATGCCACTGAGTAAAGCTGTGAAAATTTTTCAACAGGAACTTGGTGTGCATCCATCGTGTGATTCTACTGATGACCTTGGTTACGGTATCATTCATTGTGGAGTTGGGGCGAAAGGAAAAAGGAGGGAGTTCTTAGAGGTTACAGTAGAGCTACATATTTTTGGGGGCAGACTTTCCAGACAGGGTGTAGTCCACCTTTATCTTTTAACATCACGTGCCTGACCATAAGACGCACCTAGAGATTAGTGGAGGAAAATAGGAAAAAAATTATTTAGAACAAAATGGTCGTCTGATGAATCATGCCGCAGCCGGGGTTTGGTCAACAGCTCTGTAGTGCAGAATATGTTCTTACTGTGGCTGCCATCACGCCATCGGTGAGAGCAGTTCCGGCCTTTCGGCGCTCTTCCTGAGACTCCTTTTACACTGGAGTATAGCAGAAAGCAAGAAACTGCTCTCGCCCACTGGCATGACATTATGTCATTGCAGGAAGGGTAGAGAGTACAGTAATGGATTGTCAAACTGTACCTTTTGTCAAAAATAATTGGTGATCAGATCCCTCGCACTGTAATATGGGATAAACCTGCTTTGCTGACAGCAGCAGGATTGTAGGAATTCACCCTCTTCCACATTCCCTTACTATGTGGCACCCAGTGTAAATGCCAGCAGGTAACTCGGTAGGTGGGCCTGGCTAACCACAGGGGTGATCGTGAGGAGGCTAAGTGGCAGCAGGGAACAAGGAAGATGGTGAATGGCACTGCCTGGTTCATGTGGTGTGTTCAAGTGGTATCTTTAGGGTTGATCTGAATTGGGATGCCCCGCTGCGTAAAACCCCTGGGAGTATTCACTCACCTTTTCCTGGTCCAACGGCACATGTGCGGCCTCAATGGATAGGGGGTACTGGATTGAGGAGAGGTGAGTGAAAACCAGCTTTTTGGGGGTTTCACATAGTGGGGCATACCAAACTGGGAAGGCCAGTGGCCAGTCCAGGTATCATTTAGAGTCCAGGACTGAACTGGCTGGGTTTTGTTCCACTTTATGGTGAGGGGGAAAAGGAAAAAAGGGATAACTCAACAGGTTAGGGGGATGAGTAAAGACTAGTGGTATGGGAAAGGCCTGGTTTGTATAGGGAGAGAGGCTAAAGAGAAATCTCAGAAGGTGGGGGAAGATAAAAGTGGGAAGAAAGGGACATTAGTAGGGGGGAGCAAATGGGGGGGGAGCAAAAATGGAGGGTAGAGACTCTACTTCTCCTCTCCCTGCACCCACCCATTACCACCTGTCAGCAGCCTGGCTCATCACGCGAACTGATCTTTTCCGATCCTCTTGCTGAGTTTTCGCTGCCCCCAGGTTTTCTCGCTGCTGCCGCTAAAGCCAGTTTCCTGTCTTGCAGCTGCTGCTGACTGCTGACTTCTGCTCTGCCATCTCTCTTCTCCACATTGCTGCTGGTGACACCACAGCTGCCCCCATTTCTCCCTCCCACAAAGTAATCCCTGCGGTCAGGCAAATTTCTGAGAGGCTGCAGGCAGGCAGACGGCCCAGCACAGAAGTGCGGGAGGGGGTTAAATGTAAAGCAATACATTTCCGGGTCATGACCCTAGCCAGTTCCCTAATGAATTACTGGATTGCAGGAACTGCAACCCTGCTGAATTCTAGCGATGCCGAGTGGGTTTGTACCTCTATTGAGGCGGCTCAAAGAAGTCCCCAGGGAGCCAGCAGTGTTAATAAATCATGGCACAACCAGGCATTGAGCGACAGTCACTAAAACCCTAGGCTGCGCCATGAATTACATGGCTCCCTGAGGAGTTTTTTGAGCAGCCTCACTAGAAGTGCACACCTGGTTTGTGAGGCTACATTCGCTCCATAAGATGCACAGACATTTCACTAGTGGGGGTGTCTTATGGACCAGAAAATATGGTGACTGTATAATATTTCACCCAGTTTTAATATAAAGTTCCTGTCCAGGCAAAAGACAATAAACATCAGATACTCACCTATTGTCCCACACATTTAATTCACCCAATAGCGGTAGTTAGAAACTAACCGGCATCAGTGATCGGCTCCCTGGGGAGTTTTTTGAGCAGCCTCACTAGAAGTGCACACCTGGTTTGTGAGGCTACATTCGCTCCATAAGATGCACAGACATTTCACTAGTGGGGGTGCAGATCACAGGGCATAAACATAGTTCAATCTGAATTGGCAATGTGTAAGCAGATCACAGAGCATAAACACAGTTCAATCTGAATTGGCAATCTGTAAGCAGATCACAGAGCATAAACACAGTTCAATCTGAATTGGCAATCTGTAAGCAGATCACAGAGCATAAACACAGTTCAATCTGAATTGGCAATCTGTAAGCAGATCACAGAGCATAAACACAGTTCAATCTGAATTGGCAATCTGTAAGCAGATCACAGGGCATAAACACATTTCAATCTGAATTGGCAATGTGTAAGCAGATCACAGAGCATAAACACAGTTCAATCTGAATTGGCAATCTGTAAGCAGATCACAGAGCATAAACACATTTCAATCTGAATTGGCAATGCGTAAGAAGATCACAGAGCATAAACACAGTTCAATCTGAATTGGCAATGTGTAAGCAGATCACAGAGCATAAACACAGTTCAATCTGAATTGGCAATCTATAAGCAGATCACAGAGCATAAACACAGTTCAATCTGAATTGGCAATGTGTAAGCAGATCACAGAGCATAAACACAGTTCAATCTGAATTGGCAATCTGTAAGCAGATCACAGAGCATAAACACAGTTCAATCTGAATTGGCAATCTGTAAGCAGATCACAGAGCATAAACACAGTTCAATCTGAATTGGCAATCTGTAAGCAGATCACAGGGCATAAACACATTTCAATCTGAATTGGCAATGTGTAAGCAGATCACAGAGCATAAACACAGTTCAATCTGAATTGGCAATGTGTAAGCAGATCACAGAGCATAAACACATTTCAATCTGAATTGGCAATGTGTAAGCAGATCACAGAGCATAAACACAGTTCAATCTGAATTGGCAATGTGTAAGCAGATCACAGAGCATAAACACAGTTCAATCTGAATTGGCAATGTGTAAGCAGATCACAGAGCATAAACACAGTTCAATCTGAATTGGCAATCTATAAGCAGATCACAGAGCATAAACACAGTTCAATCTGAATTGGCAATGTGTAAGCAGATCACAGAGCATAAACACAGTTCAATCTGAATTGGCAATGTGTAAGCAGATCACAGAGCATAAACACAGTTCAATCTGAATTGCCAATCTATAAGCAGATCACAGAGCATAAACACAGTTCAATCTGAATTGGCAATCTGTAAGCAGATCACAGAGCATAAACACAGTTCAATCTGAATTGGCAATCTGTAAGCAGATCACAGAGCATAAACACAGTTCAATCTGAATTTGCAATCTGTAAGCAGATCACAGAGCATAAACACAGTTCAATCTGAATTGGCAATCTGTAAGCAGATCACAGAGCATAAACACAGTTCAATCTGAATTGGCAATCTGTAAGCAGATCACAGGGCATAAACACATTTCAATCTGAATTGGCAATGTGTAAGCAGATCACAGAGCATAAACACAGTTCAATCTGAATTGGCAAAGTGTAAGCTGATCACAGAGCATAAACACATTTCAATCTGAATTGGCAATGTGTAAGCAGATCACAGAGCATAAACACAGTTCAATCTGAATTGGCAATGTGTAAGCAGATCACAGAGCATAAACACAGTTCAATCTGAATTGGCAATCTATAAGCAGATCACAGAGCATAAACACAGTTCAATCTGAATTGGCAATCTGTAAGCAGATCACAGAGCATAAACACAGTTCAATCTGAATTGGCAATCTGTAAGCAGATCACAGAGCATAAACACAGTTCAATCTGAATTGGCAATCTGTAAGCAGATCACAGGGCATAAACACATTTCAATCTGAATTGGCAATGTGTAAGCAGATCACAGAGCATAAACACAGTTCAATCTGAATTGGCAATGTGTAAGCAGATCACAGAGCATAAACACATTTCAATCTGAATTGGCAATGTGTAAGCAGATCACAGAGCATAAACACAGTTCAATCTGAATTGGCAATGTGTAAGCAGATCACAGAGCATAAACACAGTTCAATCTGAATTGGCAATGTGTAAGCAGATCACAGAGCATAAACACAGTTCAATCTGAATTGGCAATGTGTAAGCAGATCACAGAGCATAAACACAGTTCAATCTGAATTGGCAATGTGTAAGCAGATCACAGAGCATAAACACAGTTCAATCTGAATTGGCAATCTGTAAGCGGATCACAGAGCATAAACACAGTTCAATCTGAATTGGCAATCTGTAAGCAGATCACAGAGCATAAACACAGTTCAATCTGAATTGGCAATCTGTAAGCAGATCACAGGGCATAAACACATTTCAATCTGAATTGGCAATGTGTAAGCAGATCACAGAGCATAAACACAGTTCAATCTGAATTGGCAATGTGTAAGCAGATCACAGAGCATAAACACATTTCAATCTGAATTGGCAATGTGTAAGCAGGTCACAGAGCATAAACACAGTTCAATCTGAATTGGCAATGTGTAAGCAGATCACAGAGCATAAAAACAGTTCAATCTGAATTGGCAATCTATAAGCAGATCACAGAGCATAAACACAGTTCAATCTGAATTGGCAATCTGTAAGCAGATCACAGAGCATAAACACAGTTCAATCTGAATTGGCAATGTGTAAGCAGATCACAGAGCATAAACACAGTTCAATCTGAATTGGCAATGTGTAAGCAGATCACAGAGCATAAACACGGTTCAATCTGAATTGGCAATCTGTAAGCAGATCACAGAGCATAAACACAGTTCAATCTGAATTGGCAATGTGTAAGCAGATCACAGAGCATAAACACAGTTCAATCTGAATTGGCAATGTGTAAGCAGATCACAGGACATAAACACAGTTCAATCTGAATTGGCAATGTGTAAGCAGATCACAGGGCATAAACACAGTTCACTCTGAATTGGCAATGTGTAAGCAGATCACAGAGCATAAACACGGTTCAATCTGAATTGGCAATGTGTAAGCAGATCACAGAGCATAAACACATTTCAATCTGAATTGGCAATGTGTAAGCAGATCACAGAGCATAAACACAGTTCAATCTGAATTGGCAATCTGTAAGCAGATCACAGAGCATAAACACAGTTCAATCTGAATTGGCAATGTGTAAGCAGATCATAGAGCATAAACACAGTTCAATCTGAATTGGCAATGTGTAAGCAGATCACAGAGCATAAACACAGTTCAATCTGAATTGGCAATGTGTAAGCAGATCACAGGGCATAAACACAGTTCAATCTAAATTGGCAATCTGTAAGCAGATCACAGAGCATAAACACAGTTCAATCTGAATTGGCAATGTGTAAGCAGATAACAGAGCATAAACACAGTCCAATCTGAATTGACAATGTGTAAGCAGATCACAGAGCATAAACACAGTTCAATCTGAATTGGCAATGTGTAAGCAGATCACAAAGCATAAACACAGTCCAATCTGAATTGGCAACGTGTAAGCAGATCACAAAGCATAAACACAGTTCAATCTGAATTGGCAATGTGTAAGCAGATCACAGAGCATAAACACAGCTCAATCTGAATTGGCAATGTGTAAGCAGATCACAGAGCATAAACACAGTTCAATCTGAATTGGCAATCTGTAAGCAGATCACAGAGCATAAACACAGTTCAATCTGAATTGGCAATGTGTAAGCAGATCACAGAGCATAAACACAGTTCAACCTGAATTGGCAATCTGTAAGAAGATCACAGAGCAAAAACATAGTTCAATCTGAATTGGCAATGTGTAAGCAGATCACAGAGCATAAACACAGTTCAATCTGAATTGGCAATGTGTAAGAAGATCACAGGGCATAAACACAGTTCAATCTGATTTGGCAATCTGTAAGCAGATCACAGAGCATAAACACAGTTCAATCTGAATTGGCAATCTGTAAGCAGATCACAGAGCATAAACACAGTTCAATCTGAATTGGCAATCTGTAAGCAGATCACAGAGCATAAACACAGTTCAATCTGAATTGGCAATCTGTAAGCAGATCACAGAGCATAAACACAGTTCAATCTGAATTTGCAATGTGTAAGCAGATCACAGAGCATAAACACAGTTCAATCTGAATTGGCAATGTGTAAGCAGATCACAGGGCATAAACACAGTTCAATCTGAATTTGCAATGTGTAAGCAGATCACAGAGCATAAACACAGTTCAATCTGAATTGGCAATCTGTAAGCAGATCACAGAGCATAAACACAGTTCAATCTGAATTTGCAATGTGTAAGCAGATCACAGAGCATAAACACAGTTCAATCTGAATTGGCAATCTGTAAGCAGATCACAGAGCATAAACACAGTTCAATCTGAATTTGCAATGTGTAAGCAGATCACAGAGCATAAACACAGTTCAATCTGAATTGGCAATGTGTAAGCAGATCACAGGGCATAAACACAGTTCAATCTGAATTGGCAATGTGTAAGAAGATCACAGGGCATAAACACAGTTCAATCTGAATTGGCAATCTGTAAGCAGATCACAGGGCATAAACACAGTTCAATCTGAATTGGCAATCTGTAAGCAGATCACAGGGCATAAACACAGTTCAATCTGAATTGGCAATCTGTAAGCAGATCACAGAGCATAAACACAGTTCAATCTGAATTGGCAATCTGTAAGCAGATCACAGGGCATAAACACAGTTCAATCTGAATTGGCAATGTGTAAGAAGATCACAGAGCATAAACACAGTTCAATCTGAATTGGCAATCTGTAAGCAGATCACAGAGCATAAACACAGTTCAATCTGAATTGGTAATGTGTAAGCAGATCACAGAGCATAAACACAGTTCAATCTGAATTGGCAATGTTTAAGAAGATCACAGGGCATAGACACAGTTCAATCTGAATTGGTAATGTGTAAGCAGATCACAGGGCATAAACACAGTTCAATCTGAATTGGCAATCTGTAAGCAGATCACAGAGCATAAACACAGTTCAATCTGAATTGGCAATGTGTAAGAAGATCACAGAGCATAAACACAGTTCAATCTGAATTGGCAATGTGTAAGAAGATCACAGGGCATATACACAGTTCAATCTGAATTGGCAATGTGTAAGCAGATCACAGGGCATAAGCACAGGTCAATCTGAATTGGCAATGTGTAAGAAGATCACAGAGCATAAACACAGTTCAATCTGAATTGGCAATGTGTAAGAAGATCACAGGGCATAAACACAGTTCAATCTGAATTGGTAATGTGTAAGCAGATCACAGAGCATAAACACAGTTCAATCTGAATTGGCAATGTGTAAGAAGATCACAGGGCATAGACACAGTTCAATCTGAATTGGTAATGTGTAAGCAGATCACAGAGCATAAACACAGTTCAATCTGAATTGGCAATGTGTAAGTAGATCACAGGGCATAAACACAGTTCAATCTGAATTGGCAATCTGTAAGCAGATCACAGAGCATAAACACAGTTCAATCTGAATTGGCAATGTGTAAGAAGATCACAGAACATAAACACAGTTCAATCTGAATTGGTAATGTGTAAGCAGATCACAGAGCATAAACACAGTTCAATCTGAATTGGCAATGTGTAAGAAGATCACAGGGCATAAACACAGTTCAATCTGAATTGGTAATGTGTAAGCAGATCACAGAGCATAAACACAGTTCAATCTGAATTGGCAATGTGTAAGAAGATCACAGGGCATAGACACAGTTCAATCTGAATTGGTAATGTGTAAGCAGATCACAGAGCATAAACACAGTTCAATCTGAATTGGCAATCTGTAAGCAGATCACAGAGCATAAACACAGTTCAATCTGAATTGGCAATGTGTAAGAAGATCACAGAGCATAAACACAGTTCAATCTGAATTGGCAATATGTAAGAAGATCACAGGGCATATACACAGTTCAATCTGAATTGGCAATGTGTAAGCAGATCACAGGGCATAAGCACAGGTCAATCTGAATTGGCAATGTGTAAGAAGATCACAGAGCATAAACACAGTTCAATCTGAATTGGCAATGTGTAAGAATATCACAGGGCATATACACAGTTCAATCTGAATTGGCAATGTGTAAGCAGATCACAGGGCATAAGCACAGGTCAATCTGAATTGGCAATGTGTAAGCAGATCACAGAGCATAAACACAGTTCAATCTGAATTGGCAATGTGTAAGCAGATCACAGAGCATAAACACAGTTCTAAAATATTTATTTTTCTTATTTTGCAGCTTTAAACCCTTGGTGCATCTTTATTATCCAAATCGGGATGCTCTGCTGTGTGAAACCCCCATAAACACTCACATTTCTCCGCTCCAATGGCTCATGCATGGGCTCTTGTCCAATGAGAGCCACTCACTATGATTAGGTTATAGAATTCCAGTATTAACATCCCCCCCCCTCCCCCCGCAGATTTAGGAGATATCTATTCTTTTTACCACGTGAACCCCAAATAAACTAGAACATAGCATGTATTTTGGCCAGGTTCTCTCTAGTGACCCAAATTAGGAGAGCCCTAAAGGCATAAAGACTCACAGGCAGAAGAGTCACCTTCAGAGCAGAAATCTTCTAAACCATGATCGTGAAAAACATCTCTGTCATGCCCAAGGCCTGATTATATCTTGGTATAATATATATGTGTGTGTGTATATATGTATACAGACTGAGTGTCTGTGCATTCCAATTTAATTAAGAGGTCTGTTTGTGACCAGCAAACTGTGTTGTCTGTGCCATCATAAAACTCCCCCCCCTTCATGCACACAGTTTTATGGGGGAAGTCAAATGTCTTTGAAGGAGCAGTATGTTGTCTCTGCCCAACAATAAACCAGAATCAGATAAGGGGACCTGGGAGAGGAATCCCTCCTCCGTTAGGAATTCCAGGGAGATGGGGGATGTCATGTAAACCGTTTCCCTCCAAAATTAGCTAAATAAATGCCAAGGGGACACATGCTTTTAAAACATAACCTAAGAAGGAACCTGGGACATAACATCGGTCCCAAGCAACGAGCAACCACGGGAAACTCCAACAAAAAGGACTGTGTAAGGACTTTATTTTCGAACTGTTATTTGCTGTATACCCTTTCTGTATTTTTGTATGTCATTTTATTGTTGTAAATTACATCCAGCACTGTGATACCTTTTTATCAGATTAAATGTTTAATTAATCAGCTCTAGCCTTTGATCTCTAAATATATGAGCTCAACTTCCTGAAGGAAGCTCTGGTGAAACACGTTTATTAGGGTTACGTGATGACTTGCTGGGACTAGTAGTGTATGCCCAGGGGTCTGGTGGCTCTTAACCCTTGTACCATCTCACTCTCTCTAGCGTATTGGCTGGGCTGATTTTTAAGGTAAAACTGTACGCCCTAAACTTTCCTTCATTTCTCTGTACCAGTGGCTCAGTTATATTGAGGGGTACAGATTTGTTGTCATTAACCTGTAGTCCTGATATAGTGAAAAACCTTTTTCATGTTGAGAATATATTTGGTAGGCATATTAGGAGGTTTGAGATACATAGTAAAAAAATCATCACTTCCTGGCCAGCATATCTGATCCCCCCGCCAAATATCTGGGTTGAGCCAGAGCATGTTAGTAAGTGGTTCAATGCTAGTAGGAATAAAGTTAGAAATAATCGGCACACTTGTCACCGTATATAAAATTTCTTGGTACTAAAGCCTTTTTTACCTATCTAGGCTTTAAGGTTAGAATATAAACCTTTTAACTCCTGACCAAAACCTATTTTACCCAAAATGAAGTCAAGGTATTCCCAGGAGAGTCAAAGGTTTTATGGAGGTCGAATGAGAGAAGTTTCACTTGATCTCTAACTCCAGTGGACTTGCTGGGTTTTGTGCATAATAAATCAGATTCAGGAATCATCTATTCAAATCAGGACCCTGTCTGCCTTGCACATTTGGAAAATAAAAAAAAACTCCCAAAACTCACATGTCCCATCTGTATGCATGAAATTGAATCATTGTCCACACTTTTATTTGCTCCTGCATTCAATGAAAGCTGAAACACTGCATCATTAATTTTCTTCTGATAGTGGCCATTTTTGAGCTTCCTTTCCCAGCATCCCAGCCATGCTGCTACCTGAATTCAACTGACTTAACCCACAATGCACAGCGGCAGAAAACGCAGCAGCACTTCCTCTTTGCAGGCTGTCTGCAGCTCCATAGGATGCCATTTTGGTTGTAAAAACTGATCACAGCAGGAATTACAAAAAGGTATATTATTTTTTATGTGCAGCAATCGAAATTGCCCTGGGGAAAGATGCATATGAGCACTGTTTCTTCTAGGGGTGTTGTTCTGGTTGAATTAAAGATTTTGGTCTGTATTGAGCACGTATGGCTTTTAGTTGGTTTAGCTAGAAAGCAAATGTTAGGAAATAGGGCCTCAACAGTGATCATGCCCTGCTTTTTAATGAAATTGAACAAGTCCCTCATATGTGAAATTAGAGCGGGTCAAAATTTCTTATAGTATGTATCCATCAGGACCAGGTGCCTTATAGGGTTTCATAGATTTAATTGTTGCCCAACTTTCCTGTTCAGTGAAATTTCCCTTCAGTTGGTCTCTTTCTGTCTCATTTAGCCTTATAATTCCCATTTCAGAAATCCTTTCTTCACCCTCATGTGTATAATCGCTTAGGGGAGGTGTATATTTTGGAGTTGAAATCATGAAAGTTTTAGTCACAATCTGGGTTCTGAGATAGGGACCCATTTGCTTTCCTAAGTCTTGGCATCTAGTTGCATTTCACCATAGCTGTTAACCTTCTAGTTAAGAGGGTTTCCGGTCTGTACCTCATGGGGTAGAACTTATATTTATTCCACCTCAGATCTCTCTCAGCCCCCTGTAGTGAGAAGGAGATTGATTTCCACTCTCACTTAGTTGATATGTGTTTGGGTGGATTTAACAGGATTAGCTTTTAGTTGGGAAAACTTGTTATTCATATCTTGAGCGGTACTTTTTTAATGTAGCTAGTAATTTGTATTAGTTTACCAATAATCACTAATTTGTGTGCCAACCAAATTTGTGTGCAATAAAATTGGTTGGCACATAAATCATTAGTTTGGCAATAATATGTGATCCGCTCCCAAAATATTTGTCTGATTACATATGAGATAACATTAGTTAGGGTAGGTAATGGAGTAAAGAGGTGATCTATCCTTAAATGCATACTGTGTGTATTGGAAAAATAGGTGTAATCTCTCATTGTGGGTTGACTTCTATCCAGATATCGAGATCACCCAAAACCAATTTTGCATACAGGAACATTCAATGTGCTCTTATTTGCTAATGATTTGTCCAGAAACGGATCTAATGTTAAATTATAGTTTCCCCTGATGATAATGGTGGGAGGAACACTCATTTCCTAAAGAATGCCAACTGACACTTATTGGGCGCATAATAACAGATCACAGTAATTTTTCCTCTGCATATATCCCCCTTACCCATTATTATTCCTTCTCTATCTTTCCAGATCCATGAATTTTAAAATATCCAGTTCTTGTGCATGTATATATTTATAATAAATTTATATTGTTTTATTTGGTAGTATTGTTTTTCAGTTGTGCTATCTATTGCTGCTTTGGTCCAAGATTTGTGTATACTTGTTACCGGCACCAGAGGATCCTTCTGTTGTCCCTAAGCAATGACCCAGGGCTACCATCAGGGAGGCCCACTAGATTCAGAGATTTCTGGCTTGCCTGGAGTTATTTTATCTTGAGGCTACATTTGTTTTCTTGGTCATAAAACATTATATTTTTTACTTACTTTATTTTATTACTTACTATGATGGTACTTTATAAAAAACAGCAATAATAATAATAACAATCTTGTGTATTAGCTGAAGGGTGGGTTCCTGGACAATTTCCTTCTCTTGGTCCCCAAAAATGATTTCTTCTGGTGGGCCCAAGGTGTTCCAGTCCGATCTTGCTTGTTACAGTGGATATGCTCTGTGTGTCAGTTGTGCAGACAATTTTTATGTATGAGTGATGCAAGGAGGCAGCGAGGACACAGTAAGGCCGTGGCCCGAGCAGGGATGGCGTGGTCTGGATCAAACTACTAGAATATGTCAGCTATTTTGGTAGTGGGAGGACTATTGGTAAGTATGCACCATTTATTATTTTTGCCCATACAGTCCCTTGAAAGGGAAAGTCCGCTTTTGACGGCATATTTTCGAAAGTGTATATTTTTTGTTTGCCAAAAAGATATCCTCAAGGTGCTAAGCAGATCTAGTTTTTTTATTCTTTTATTTGTATTTTATGGAAGCAGTTTTTACCATATTCAGTCTGTTGCTACTGGAAATTGTACACAAAGTCTACCACCAAGTCAGAACCTTGAAGACATTTTGGCAAAAAAAATCACTTTCAAAAATACCATTGAAAGTGGACTTTTCCTTTAAGTTTGGAATCAGTATTGCATTAGTGAATGCTCTAGCAGTAATGGCAGTTACAGGCAGTGACACGGTGACAGTGAGTTCTGCTCTTTTATCAGCAAATCAATTCCACTAGCCAAGCTAAAACCTTACTGCTCCTGACAACTTTGAGGGTAGGAGGCACAGAAATAATCCGTCAGTGTCAGTACCATGTGATCAGCCTTCCAATTATCAGAGAGTTTGGTCAAGGACACAGACAAACAGTCAGAGGGTCATGGGGTTTGCTGTATACAAAACATGGTTAGAAGCAGGATAAGCTCAGGCAACCGAAAGACAGCAACAGATGACTTAGAAATGTACATCTTTGGCAACTGAATGCGATCATGGGCCTACACCTTTCTGCCAGTAGTAACGTGGGCAAACATTATATGGCACCATTGCTTCTTCTGTGTACTACACACACTTGTTCAAGAAGAAGATGAAAGATTAAAATGGTAGCTGAAAATGTAACATTTATAGGAAAATATCCAACAGCAGCTTCAGTATTTCTTGGACATCAGGTTTTCACTAAACATATAAGATTTTGCATAAAGCCTACAGGTACTATTATCATTATCAATGATAACTTGTTGGTATCTTAAGTTGCTGCACCAGCTCTAAACTGTGAAATTAGAAAAGCATTTTTTTTGTAATATATATATGTATATATATATATATTAACTCCACAATGGAATGTGTTAAGCAAACAGAGATACGAATGCAATCCAAAACGACCTGCTTTTATAACCACAGGTTACCTCATGGTCATACTAATGAGTCTCTCCCTGGAAAAACAGCATGTGATTGCGTACAGAAAGAAATATTATGCTGCATATTTGGTACATTGCTTATATTATTAGCAGCTGGAGGAGCAGTAAATAACTCCCAGCCTCTAGACTAGGGGAGCTATTTAAGAACGGCTAGCGCCAGGTAGCGCTTCGTAGCACAGGTAGCGTCTGGTGAACGCTAGGCGCTGTATGCAAAACCACATTTAAGAAAGCGAATCTGGTGAGCGCCTCTAACAGTGCCATGTAGCGTCACATGTATTACCAGAGGTGGCTCAGTGTATTGCGCCGGCGCTCTCGGTTCAAGAACGCCACGTATTACCTTTCGCTCAGTGTCGCTCTCCCATATATTTCCATGGGCTTTCATTTGTGTTTAAATAGCGTGTTTGGAAATGCTGTGTGTGTGTAGTTTTTTCTTAAGTATGGTGTTGAGCGCCGAGTGGGGCGGACACACTGAGCGCTACCTATCGCTCACTGCAACGTTGTCCTGTTGTTATAGCGCCCAACACACATCATATTCATTAATGCCGGCCAGGTTACTACAGCTACCGCAATGCTCTGTTACAGCGCCCGATACCCACTTACAGCGTCTACTTCTGGTCGCACTAAGCGTGGCTATACAGACGCTCATCTGGCAATACGTGGCGCTAGTAGTGAATCAACCTCCATATGAAGATGTTTGCTGGGTCTTTTAGTACGTCTCTAACTCTTCCTGGCATCAACAGAACCTTGCTGCAGTGAAAAAATAAATATGATCGTTATTGAAATGTGACTAACAATTAGTTGTTTGGTATATAAAGGTTTTGAAAGTAGGTAAAACTTCTAACTTTCTGGTACTTTCCTGTTTTTTACGAAAAAAGTTGCATAGACAGCATTGGAAGACACATATTGCGAATAATGTGAAACCATATAAACAGAAGATGTTAGCAAATACAGCACAAAAAAAACACTGATGGAAAATATAGCATTTTTGTATCACTTTTGATGCTCGTAAACGTTAGATTTTTTTGAGAGTTAAGTTACAAATAAACTCATATTAACTTTTTTAACAATAGAAGTATGGCCTCCGAATAAGGTCAGAATTGCTTAAAGTGGACCAAAACCCACATTTTCAACTAGCATCCACTGAATTGCCCCCCCCCCCCCCATGAAGAGTATGTTTTGCCAATTTTTAACTGGACCTTCAGCATCATGTAATACAAAGCCCAAACCCTTAGAAAACGATTCCCCAGCATGTCAAATTAATACATTTTAAGTCTCTCACTTATTATTCTTTCCTCCACTGGGATGCAACTCTGTTCAGGACTCTAGGATACGGGCTCCGCTATCTTGCCTCAGAAGCATCCCATATTGAGGAGAGGAGAAGGGGGGAAAAGCACAGGGGGGCAGGGTATAGCTGTACTTTGCACAGACAGAGCTGAGCTGAGGTCAGGAAAAGGAAAGTAATCCCAGAATACAGAGCAGCACAGTCAGAAGACATTTCCTGTCTGTGGGCAGCCTGATTCTCCACAGGACGCCATCTTGGATGTTAAAAGGCTAAAAAAACACAATAGGTACATGTAGGATGATTTTAATGTGGGCCAGCAAAAATCAGTGTTCCAGGATGATTTAAAAAGAGAAAATTTTAATTTCTAGTTCTACATCCTAAGAAGGGAATATTGCCAGGGGCTTTGGCCAAATAATAAATAAGATATGTCATTAAAGTATTCCTTGCATTCTAATTTACAGTTACTGCACTGAGGTAACCTTCTTGTGGCCCAGGTTTAGGCACTGAACATCATTACATGGCTGAGTATCTATTCTGGAGCACCAGCAAATGAATGGTGCACATAGTTCGAGTTACTGACCTCATAAAAGCTTTAGGTAATCATTTGGCAGACTATCGGGGGGTCATGGAAGAAGTCATTTATTAGTTACTAAAGGCCAGAATTGAGGATGTCATAATCGATTAGATGCTTACCGCTATTCTGCTTGATAAATGTTCCAGCTTCATAAAATTCTGGGCCCCATGGTTGCATTATGTGCACCCTGATTTGACAGAAGCAAGCATAGACACCCTGAGCTCTGTGCCCCCCCTTTTTTGCCCCCTCCTGCCCTTCCCCCTTCTCACTCTGTTTCTATCTTAGTCTCCTTTTTCCTCTTATGGTTTTTAATTTATTTTAGGTCCTTGCCTTTACTTGTTTACTACAATTTACTAACAACTTAGTATGGACAGAGTGTATGTGTAATAGTGATAGCCTCTCAAAGTGGGTAGATAAAGGATAATAATTCCTCTTTTATTTAGTTTTTTGTCTTTTTTAAATTGGATTTTTTATTAAAGAAAACACCCCCTTGCCAGCAAAGTTAACCACACCACTGTACATAAAAGCTATATCCTTTATTGAAGGCAAAAAATACACCTCACATAGACAATAATTAAAAAACATTAAAAACATAAACATAATCGAAAAGGGCTAACAACTGATACATAGCCTTACATAGCCACTCACATAACCTGCTATTAAGTATTACATGGAATGGTCCCTATATCCCCCTGGTAACCCTATTTATTATTTCAGATACTAAATTCGAATAAAGCCCCTCAAAGTGCATCAAACTATGTATAACGCATACAATCCCCCATAATATATGTACATAATAAGTGCAATACACCATAAATTACCTAAAAATATTTTAATAGTCCATAAAAAAAAAACATCTTAATTATTAAAAATTCATATGCCGAGCAGATAAAAGAGGACCAGAGGGAGGGGAAAAAGAATTAGTCCATGAATCAAGTAAATGATGTTATGTCACCAGTGAGCCAGGGTCCATGTAAGGCACACACCCACATCCAGCCCACGCGTTCCATGACAGGCCGCACTCAGGGCAATGTGAAACTATTCTAAATCCCCCCTTTCTCTTTTATACTCACCTCCCCATCGCTCAACCGTACTGCCGCTAAACACCCCGGAATACAGCCAGCTGCCACATGCACTCCAGCCAAAAGTGCATTAGCGGGCCGCCAGAACTAGCCACGGGCTGGAAGTGTCCGAAGGGAGGCTTGCGCTTCACGTGGAACGCATGCATCGCCACCGCCGGTTTCAGGCAAGCCGCATACGCCTCGCTGTCTCTATGCTGCCGGGCGCCTCCCATTCTGCATGGGGGCCCCCTGCAGGATGGGAGGTGCCCGGCAGCATAGAGACGGCGAGGCGCACCAGCGTCCACAGACCTGATGCGCACTGAGAGGTAGGTATATAGGAGAAGAGGGTACGACAAATTACATATATGAAACTTAACATGCCTAACAAATATAATAAATACAATATAATAATTTATCTTTGATAACCCAAAATAACTATGGAGCTATATAAAGAAGTATTAAATAAGCCAAAATAACTATGAAGCTATACAAAGGAGTATTACATAAGCCAAAATAACTATGGAGCTATACAAAGGAGTATTGCTGCTCTAGACAAAACCCCGATAAAGCCTATACCCTAAATGTTTAGTGGTCAGCCTATATTGCCAATAAATGGCAGCTACATGCCACAAACTAACGAAAAGGAGGGGGGATCTGTCTAGGGTCCACCTATCCCACAATTGTACTTACAAGGGGACCCAGATAAAGCTGTTCTAAATGGGAGCCTTCTATGGGGCATGACCTATTCCACATTAAAGGAGACCCAAATACATGTACTCCTATAACCCTATATTCAGGTATGTCTACAACCCTAAACATAACCCCTATATCCCTCAAATATCCCACAGGAAGAAAAACCCACCCTAACCCCCCAGAAAATACCTAACCCTAAGTTCCCACCCCAAAATACATTAAGTAACACATCACAATGTGACTTCAAAACGGTGAGTATCGCTCTTCATGTCCATAGGGACCAAGTTGGAAACTTCCAACAGGGGGGGCCGCAAGCCCTTCTTAGCATCGGCCCAATTAGTCATGTGCTTCCATAACCTCTCCACCTAATTCCAAACAATAAAACCCAGTGTGAGAAGCACAAATGTTAAAATAAATAATACCCCACCCATGAAGGGTGGTGTGCTGTACCACCGGCATACCACCTACCTAATGTGACCACCCTAAAAGTAACCCCACCCTAACCAGGATCACAAGATGTCCCCAACCACCAAACTAACATCATCAAAGATAACAACCACATAACCTTGCCCAAAATGTGTTGTTAAGTGAAATAACCCAAAACATGATCAAACACCCACTGTGCAACTATTGTTAGAAAGGGTATCAGCCAAGGAAGGGCGTTAATGCAAGGTCTTCATAAGCCCCCCCGAGCTTGGGAATCTAAGTTGAATATCCACCGGAGTTTCCTCTGTTTGAGTAGTTTTATCAGCCCCCTCCCCATGGGCCCCATGACCTTAAGGCTCCCATAGTCTCCACCGTGCACCCGTGAACATGCAGTGCCACGGGTGGTACTACCTTGCCTGGGTGTAGATATTGTTCTGCCAAACGCATGCTGGGTAGATGGTCCTGAATGCAGGCTTTCAAGGTGTTTTTCTTTTCGCCCACATATTTGGAACATTCACATGAGAGCACACCCACCATTTTGCAGTTAACAAACTGTTTGATCTTATACTTAATACCCATGATTAAGTTACTCACCTCTTTTTCTCTCCACATAAGGGGCAGACAGACCAACCTCCACAGGGGTAGCTACCCACTTGTGATTAATTTGCTTGCAACCAATCTGGGGGTCTGGAAAAGTGACTCCTACACCCTGTTTCTCATGCTTGGGGCATGTTGCGGTACCATCTGCGGTCCCCTGTGTACTCATCTAGCTAGGTAGGCATCACTTTTTAGGATGTCCCAATGTTTAATCTTTGGCTTGTTGTACAAATTCTGTATCCAGTGAGCAATTGAGCCACTGGAATCCCCTGTTTGAGTTGTGTACCATGGAAACTTTTGCAATGTAGCAAGCTGTTCACTGCCGTTTCCTTCCTGTACAATCCCGTTTCAAACATACCGTCAGTGTGTAATCCTATCACCAAGTCAAGAAACACCACCTGTGTGTCTGAGATATCGAGGAAAGAAACATTTTGTAATTATTATTATCACTGAGGGCACTCAAGGCAGGATTCAGCCGTCCCCTGCCACAGTAGTAGCACATCGTCCATGTTACAAAACCCAAAAGCCCAAAATCTGCTGATGGTATTGCTCTAGGAGCTCCCCAAACACGACCTCTCTTTCCCACCAACCTAGGAAAAGGTTGGCCATGAAACAATGATGGGTCAACAGCTGGCCGGACATGAAACAATGATGGGTCAACACAAAGAACTAATAACAAACTGTTGCTGTAACCGCGACTCATTGGTTCCCATCTCAAGAAAATAACTGCAAGTTCTGAGTGCCATCTCGTGGGAAATGTTCGTATACAACGAACATCAAGGGTAACAAGAAGAGTGCCTTCTGTAATTGGTCAAGTCTATTAAGCAAATCCATAGAATCCATAACATAAGAATTTAACGTTAACACATATGGCTGTAGACACTTATCCACGAAAATGCATGCCTTTTCCCTCGATGACCGCAATGGGTTCAACTGGCGGACACCAGGTATTCTTATGGATTTTAGGTAACTTTTATGAACATATATAATTAGTTATATCACATGCACTTTATTGACTGTTGTGGGGGATTGTATGGGTTATACATTGTTTGTTGCACTTTGAGGGGCTTTATTCGAATTAAGTATCTGGCATAATAAATAGGGTTACCAGGGGGGTATAGGGACCATTCCATGTAGTACATAATAGCAGGTTATGTGAGTGGCTATGTAAGGAGTCAGTTGCCACCCCTTTCAATTGTGTTTATGTTTGTAATGGTTTTTAATTATTGTCTATGTGTGGTTTGGTTTTTTGCCTTCAATAAAAATATTTAGTTTTTTATGTCCAGTGGTGTGGTTGTCTTTGCTGGCAAGGGGGTGTCTGGGCCACCCTCGAGTATTTTTTTCAATTTCCTTGAGGATTTAGACCAGTATACTGCACACTGTTAAGATATGTTGGCTGTTTGGTTGTTGGTGTGGTGGGGAAATATATTTTTATTTTTTATTAACAAAAAGAAGCATCACAGTCCAAAGTAAAGTATTACTACAAACAAAAAAGACCCCTTTCCCCTTTTTTACCAACAACACCTACAATCCAAACCAATAAATATACAGTGTATATAAAAAAAACACAAAAGCACCTCAGGGCGAAACATGTCCATCTTTGAACATCAGCTAAAGTTATTCCAGATTAAGTATGATATGAAAATGGCCCCACACAATCTGACTAATAATATGATTACAGTTTATTGAAAAGTAGCTATGCAAAAAAGCATATTTAAAACATTAAAACAGAATGAGGGCTGGAGGATGGGTATCTGCCGTGGTCTAGCTAAGTGTCCTTACTGCTACCATTTAAAGCATGATGCACTTTTATTTTGAGCAGCTACAGTTTCAATAGGACTTTGTCTAAACCATATCAGGCTTTAACACTTATATTACAGTATATTCACTTGTGTAGTTATGATTTTGCACTTTGTAACTGCATTATTTGCACATTTTTAGGTGTTCATAGGGATATATGGGTACAAAATAGCATACTTAGCACAGAATTCTCTGTTAGCGTGGTGCTATTACTCATACTTGCAGACCAGTAATATGAGATTAGATGGTTATTCATCATGATATGTGATCATTCAGCAGATAGAGCATCCCTCATTGTGTTTTAATGTATGTTTTTTGTGTAGCTACTCTTCAATAAACTGTATTCTTATTATTAGTTGAATGTGCAGCAAATTGTGTGAGAGGATTGGCACCCTTTGCAGGTTTACAGGCGCAGGTGTTGGTTAGTAAAGCAGGGGAAAGGGGTCTTTTTTGTTTGTGGTAATGCTTGAATTATTCCCCCGACCATCATATTTGCCCTCCAAACCTTTGTATAGACATCTAAGGGGAAGTGTTTTTAATATAGTCCACGCTGTACACTATAGGTCCCCAGTGAACAACAAAGTTTTTTACAGTCCAAAGTATGTCATACAAATCCAAACAGTAATACAATGGTATTGTTCTGGCTTATGCCTATAGATACTGTTTTTGCCTAATATCAGATGTGTAATTGCATTTGCATAATTACCAAATACAATGGTAATCATTATTATTAATCAGACTGCTTCGCTGTGCAACTCATTTTTCAGTTAACTTACTGTATATATCCCTCTTATTTCTATACTTATCTGGAATGAACAGGCAGTACCACAAAATGGTGTTTACTAAGAATTTCAACTAAATGTAATCTAAAGAGGGGACCCAATGTGCAAATGTATGCTACATCTCTCACGTTATGAAATGGCCTTCAGTTCCTCTTTCCATGATGTCCTGGCTATACAATGTATTAATAATATGCTTTGTAATTATAACATGTTCATGTCCTGTTTGCACTACTTGGAAAATATTGAAAACTCAAATCAACTCAATCATTGAAAAGCTTTGGGTTTGGCACAAATGTATAACATTGTTGTATTTTTGAGGCTGTTGATTTTTACTGAGCTCCTTTCTCACTTGTGAAGACCTCTACACGGCGTTACCCATGTGGCCTCCAGACCAATCTCTGCCTATTATTGTGCTGAAGACGAAAGTGTGTCTGGTCACACAAGTGGGTAGACCTCCTTTGCAGCCTCCATTGTCATCTTGTGGCAGTGTGAGGTCAATAGAACACCTGTAGCTGGAGGTTTGGCTCATAGCCCAGTGTGGTCCAAATACATTTTACTTGCAGTACAGAAGAGACAACGAAACCCAATTCTTCCAATCAGATGATCTGTCAACGCACACCTCCTGCTGTCATCCAGGTCATCATTTTTTTCCCAACCACCAGGGCATGCAACACTGAACAGTGCTGAAATGATGGCCTAGGCATGTAGCGATCTGCCAGGATGCTAAACCAAGACCCCACAGTTTGTAACAAGTGGTGATAACCAAAGGTGGCTAAAAAAAATTTGTTTTCACAATGGATTGTATACCTCTTACCTACCACAGATTGGCGCTTGAAAATTTGACTAGCTGCAGATCTACATGTTGCAAATTTAATATTATGGAAAATATAATAAATAATTTCCTTAAACACAGAATTTAAGTACAACGATTTCCTTAGAAACCTTATGTTTTTTTCATATCTCACCAAATGACTTACAAGACCATGTATCATTTTGAACTAATTTTATATGTATATTATTAACACAACAAAATGGTTAATTCTGCACTGTGTAAAAGCTAGTAACTATTAAGTCTCAATAAACACACAATATAACAACCACTTTCACCTGCAACTCACCACTTGAAAAAAATGAAAAAGTGTCTGACATGAAAGCCTGATGCCATACCCACATAAAAATGTAAGCTGCTAACCATAAATGCTAATTATTTATTACAATTATTTCAAAACGCATTCAAATTCCAGGTAATATTATACAATATAACAGCCTGCAGGCTTTATCCCGTGGAGTCCTGCAGGCTAAGCCGATCTAATTTCTGCGCTCCGAAGCTGAAAGTATGCTTCTGACCGGCCACCAGTGTCTAGTGCTATTAGCCTATCAGTGGTGGATGCTCATGTGTTTCTCCCCTGCAGCCAAACTCAAGTGAAGTGTCAGGAACAGGAAATCAAACAGTAAAACAAAAACCATGTTGCTTAAATAATGAATATGGCCTTCCTGTGTTAAAACCAAATTCTGTTAAATGTGTGGCATATATAAAGCGTTATATAGTATCAAACATAAAAAGGGAAATTATTTAGAACATAATCAAGTCATCTCATGTTTTGTGTGGTTCATTGTAAACAACAGCTTTGTAAATATGGGTATGCAAATGTACCCACCTTTTGAATTGTATTAAAAGTTTATTTTTTACACTTTGTAAATTGGTGTAAAGAATGGCCTATAGATTTGTAACGTTTTTTTTTTCTCAAATAAAGACATTAGTCCATCCAGTTCAGCCTGTATAGAAAAGAAGATCTCCTTCCAGTGGTCCAGTAGCCAAAGCTGGTAATGTTATTGCAAGCAAGGAAGGCATCCAGGACCTTTTTGAACTCTTTTTGTGTATTCCTCATGACTACTTCCTCTGGCAACGAGTTCCATAGTCTCACTGCTCTTACAGAGAAGAATCCCCTCCTATGTCGGTGGAGACACCTTTCCTCTAACCTTAGTGAATGCCCTCGGGTTATGGTTAAAGGTATAAAAAGATTGTGGGACATTGATTTGTATTGACCTCAGATATATTTATACACAGTTGTTAGATCACCCCTCAGGGGTCTCTTTTCCAAACTAAATAAACCTAACTTTGACAATCATTCAGGGTACTCTAGTCCCTGCATTCCATTTATTAATTGACTTGCCCTCCTTTGAGTGTGCTCCAGTTCTGATATGTCCCTCTTATGCACTGGTGCCCAGAACTGTACACAGTACTCCATATGGGGTCTGACCAGTTACATATAGAGGAGTATAATAATGCCCTGGTCATTGGCACCTATGCCCCTCCTGATGCACCCCATGATTGTTTGCCTTGGCAGCTGCTGCCTGGCATTGGGCACTACAGTTAAGTTTATTGTTATCTAAAGCCCCTAGATCCTTTCCATTGTACGACAACAACAACAAGCATTTCCTTATTTAGTGTGTAATCATGGCACACATTGCTCCTTACCAATGTGCATAACCTTACATTTATCTGTATTAAACATCATTTTCCATTTTACTGTCAATGTTCCCAGTTTATCTGAATTTGTTTGTTGTTGTCTGCTGTGCTCTTTTACTTTACTTTACACAGCTTTGTACCATCTGCAAAGATTGATATGTTATCGTTGAATCCATTCTCATAGACTCCACTTGCTCATTTCCCTCATATATATCCACCCACAGTGTGGGCTGTAGACAGGATTTGACAAATAAGCAGGCCCCCCCCCCCCCTTGCGGGTTTTATGGTCCCTCCTAAACACAAAGCAACCTTGTAGGTTTATTGCCCAGTCATAACTTTCGTCCAGCGATGTCTCCCCACCCCACTATCATATTGATCCTATGTTATTATTAATTCTAGTTCATCTATTTTATTTGTCAAGCTTCTAGCACTGGTAAGCACGCATTTTATTGCCTTTAAGCCTGCTACATATACTCCCACCTTCCCCCTAGTTTCATTTTTATACCCGCCTATAATTGCATATACACTCCCCCCACCCCCTTTGCTTAGTTTAAACACTACTTTAAACAGCTATCTGCTATCTTTTAGCCATCCTCTCCCCCCATCCCTGCCAAAGAATCTGTAGCCCACTGAGAAGTCGGTCCAGTTCTCTAAAACCCCTCCATTTTACTTTAATTTTTAAACCTCCTATTTATCCCTCTAATCTCCAGCTGCCTCTCTGGTGTGGCTCTTGGTACTGGTAGCATTTCTCAGAATACTACAGTTGAGGTTCTTGCCTTAAGCATTCGGCCTAAGTCCCTGAAATCATTTTTAGGACCTTCCACTTACTTTGGCCAGCCCAGGTTTTGGTCCAGTTTCCTGGAGCAACCAAATTTGTGTGAAACCCCCCAGATCGCCCTAAAAATGTACACTGCTCCCTTGGTGCATGCATGGGCTCTTGACCATTTAGCACTGTATGGTCAGAAATCACTAGAGTCCCTCTTTAATATACAGCACTAGGGCAGCCCGAATTAGGCTTCCCACTGTGCTTCGGCGCTGCTACACTCTGCAACGGGGCCATCTGGATACCTCTTCGGGGATATTTCTATGGCAGCCGTGGAGAAGCCCATCAGGCTCGCATGGCCAGTGGCGGCACAGTAATGTGCTCAGCCATCGGACACTCTATTAGGCGACTCACTGTCATATGGGACGCAACCCAGAAGAGGTGAGTATCTGGACGGCCCTGTTCTGTTGTTTAGTGGCACATACGCTCTGTTTGAAGCAGTGTTTTAAACTCCAGGGCAGGCGACATCTGTGGTTGGTCCTCTCTAAGAGTGTGCCTTTAAATTCCAATCGCAAGAAAATACTGAAGCCTTGTGACTCATGATGAGCAGACAAGAGGAGCTAGAAATTTTTATGGAATGACAGAGAAGCCTACAAACTTTTACCTTACCCTTACATCCTAGTAAATTGTTTACCCGCCCTCTTTTGTAAACCTTTAAAGCAGAAGCCAGTCAAAAATTGACACCCTACTGCAAGTTCGTAAATCAACTGTAATATGAATGTTTATCTATGGGTGAAATTAATGTTGTCAATAGTATGTGATTTCTCTTCTGCTTCTCTTCATTAAGCCTTTCAGGGCTTAGGAGAAGAGAAAGAAGGAGAATAATTAGCAATATTTTGGTTCTGCATCACCAGCATCTGAATCCTAATAAAGTCTATGGACATGAAAAATTCAGGATGTTTTTTTCAGGTCAATGGAACACAACTAATCCCCTTCGCACCTAACCACATAAAACGCTGAGAATACTCAGCTCCATAACGAGCCAACGGCGGGAAAGGAATCCCACGATTGGCCGGCGGCGGCCAATCACGGGGCCCTAAAAGATGCCAAGGCCAGGCCGCTGCCTTTCCTCTGGGGTATTCCAAATCAGGATGCACTGTGTAACCCCCCGCCTTCCTGGGGCACCAAAAAACTCACCTGGCTCCCTTGCTGATGTAAACTTTGGGCTGCATCCCTGCATATTTGGGCTGTGAGCGCACTCCCGTCCCCAGCCCCATTACTGTAAACAGAGCTGTTTTTGCCATACATTTAATATGCACTGCAAATGGATCTGATTGGACGAAAGCCTGTGCATGCACCATAGGACCGGGAAGAGATGAGCTTTACTGGGCAATCTGGGGGGTTCCCACAGCGGGTCATTCTAAATCAAGATACCTGGGGGGGCAAGGAGCAAAACCCCGGATAGTCCGGTTTATTCGGTCCTGGTTTATTCCAAAAAAATTACCTGAATCCAAAGCTATTTGCTATTTATAACCCCTCAATTAATATGAACTGAATTCCTCCTCAATCCAAAATAGACCCCACAACACAAATTAACACCCCCACCAATCATTAAATACCCTTTTTATATTTTATAATATATATTATATGAAATACTTGTCTGATATATTTTTAAAAAACTCTTGAAGTTTGAAAAAAGTCAGCAGAAAGCAGCCTGCCTAGGTGGTGCATGTGTCTACTGACAAAGCTTGCAAGCTTAGTGATGTGCCTTAATTAAACCTTAAAACCTGGATTTCGGTGATCTTATCTGGGGCATCCTGATTTGGAATGCCCAGCTGTGTGAAACCCTCCAGTTCGCCCACACCACTTACCTTGCCACCAATCCCACAGCACATGCGCTAGCTCTCTTCCAATCGGCACTGTATTTCATAATGTATGGCTTAGACAGAATATTGGCATAAGGAGTGCGGCCCTCCGCATCCCCAGTTTCCCTGCAGAGTGCGCACCCCAGTGTCCAGCCTGTCTGAATAGCTGGTTGTAGGGGTGCACACAGCTGCAGAAATGTGGCAAGAAAAGTAAGAGTGAGGGAGGAAGGGAGAATGCGCCAGACCCGACGAGCGGCTTAATTGATCACCTGTGTACAGTGCGGGAGGCGCCAACCCGCTGCGAAGAGGGATGGGCGGGCGCCTGACAGTGAAGAAGAGCCCAACCAGGGGAGGAGAAGGAGGTAGGCTCTGGCACCACCCCGATCGGTGGTGCCCCGCTATGTGAAACCCCCCAGATTACCTGGTTCAACTCACCTCACCACTGTCCTATGGCGCATGCACGGCCGCTCGTCCAATCAGCGCGGTCGGAGCCGCTGAGCTATGCACGTCTATATACATATATATATATTAACATATACTCGTACCAGCTTGTCAAAACCATGCCATTTACTGCTTTTTATAAAGAAAGACAATTAATATTATGCAGTTCAGCCTTTTGGCCTGGCTCTCCATAATATTTTTAGTTTCTCATGTGGCCCAATGGAAAAAATAATTGCCCACCCCTGCTCTGAATGATACCAAGGGGGCACAGATGTGATAAATAAGGTGGAGGAGTAACAATGATGGCCCCCTGGCCGGTCGCACCCCTAATAGTTTTGCCCCTGTTAATCATTTACTGTCTTTTTTCCCTTTTCTTCTGCTTTATATATCATAGAGCATTGGGGGTTTCCCATACTGTGATACATATCAGCTATACTTGTGTGAAGTTAGGGTCATCTGACCTTTTAATCTTATAGAGGTATCCACTCTGCATGTGCACTTTATTTGCATACTAGATGTACCCCTTTTGTAATCTTGACGTTAGTTATTTATTAACTTAAAGTGGACCAAAAACCAGGATTTTGACTATCCTGGGTTTTGGTCCTTTCCCACCTCTTCCTAGTCCTACGGCACAAGCGCGGGCGATTGTCCGAGCAGCGCGCTCGGAGCTGCTGACGCCACGCCATTTAAGATGGCGTCTAAGACCAGAAGCTCTGAGCATGCTGGCGCCCACATCCCCCACTTCCCTCTGACAGAGAGTGTGCCCGTACCGGCCATTCACAAATAGCTAGCGCAGGCACGTACCCTGCTAGAGGGATAGCAGGGATGCGGCCGCGGTTTGTGATTCCCATTTTGGATGCCCCGGGGGTAGGGAAACGATCGGCGTGGGTTTTAGTCCCCTTTACTTCTAGAGCTCAGCCCTATATAGGTCAGTTAAAAACTTTAACTTTACATTATTATGGTAATAATATGACAGTTGCATTTGGTACTAGCCTCCTTCCTAGCTACCCTTCCTTACCTTTTGGGAGGTTTCTATAACTGATTTTTTTGGCTTCATTGGAGTTTCTGGAATACACTGTTCATTGGGTCCGGGGAATGCTTTACCCTCTGCATGGTATCAGTCCTGGGGGGGGGGGGGGTTACAAATTTTGATATCCCCCGGACCAGACCAGACCTTTAACTAAATCCCTCCTCTTTGGCTCCACCCTGAAGTGAACTTGATCCAGAAAAATCTAAGTTAGTTACCTGGTAACTTTTTCTAAACATCCGAAAGGGCAGCATACGCCTGAGACCTCCGGGCTCCTCCTACCAATCGGGAACACATGACCACCAGACAGAATAAAATCTTGACTCCTCCTCCCATTCCCCAGTTGTTGTAGAGATCTGAAAGAGAAAAGAAATAGACCCACAACTCCAACATATAATCAATACAAAATCCAACTCCACCTAAGACAAAAAGGGAGGGAAGTAGGCGTATGCTGCCCTTTCGGATGTTTAGAAAAAAAAGTTACCAGGTAACTAACTTAGATTTTCTCAAAACATCCTTCGGGCAGCATACGCCTGAGAGATAGGCGAGCATTACCTCGTTGGGTGGGAAAGAATGGAAAGGAGGATACTACTGCCACAAGACTGATCCTACTAGGACAGCAGATCTATCAAGAGAGTTCAGCAAAAAAAACATCTAGCTGAGGACCAAAAGGCTGCAATAGTTTGCCTGTTTAGCCCAAAACGTGTATAAAAAGGAAGCTTGCTCAGTACTGGTAGAAAAAAATTCTCAGCATCTGAGAAAAAAATAGCAAGGTTCCATGTACGGGTAAAGGAACTAGCTCAGAGTTAGGGACAACTCCAGACTAGAGATATCTTTTGTGTCTATAAGCAGCCTAGAACTAGACACAGCCCCAGGGCCCAAGACAGCCTCAAAGCGGGTCCAAGACAGCTCCAAGGCCCAAGACAGCCCCAGGGCCCCACTAGGGTTAATGGCCAACTAGGGTTAACGGCCAAAAGTAGGGTTAACGGCCAATTAGGGCTAACTGCCAGCCAGAGTCAAAGGCCAGCTGGGATTAAAGGCTCCCTAGAGTTAAAGGTTCCCTAGGGTTAAAAAGTTCCCTAGGGTTAAAAAGGTTCCCAAGGGTTAAAAAGTCCCTTAGGGTTAAAGGTCCCCTAGGGTTAATGGTCCCCCAGGGTTAAAGGTCCCCCAGGGTTAAAGGTTCCCCAGGGTTAAAAGGTTCCCTAGGGTTAAAAAGGTTCCCTAGGGTTAAAGGTTCCCCAGGGTTAAAGGTCCCCCCAGGGTTAAAGGTCCCCCCAGGGTTAAAGGTCCCCTAGGGTTAAAGGTCCCCCCTAGGGTTACAGGTCCCCCCTAGGGTAACAGGTCCCCTAGGGCTACAGGTCCCCCTAGTGCTACAGGTCCCCCTAGGGTTAAAAGCAACCTAGGGTATAGGTAATCCCAGGAAAAAAATCCCAGACAAGAGGTGGCCTAGGGACCTAAAGGATAATCCCTCTAACTATAAGTGTATAGGCTAGAGCAGAATACCATGCAAGGACTTAGGTCTCTTAGAAGACCCTAGAATAGACCTACCAAACTGACTCCCTCAACGGAGTTATACAGAAAAAAATCTGCCACCTGATGTAATCCTCCTAAAAAACAAGCTGAAGGAGGCTCTGGTCCTCATTTAACCCAGAAGGATTCCATCCGATCTCCATGAGGGTCAGTTGTGCTCTCGAGCAAGGCACCTAACCCTGCAACTGCTCCCTGGATGCCAAAAATTAGGGCAGCCCACCGTTCTGGGCACGTGTACACTCACTGCACAGATGGGTTAAAAGCGGAAGACGAATTCCTATGTGTGTGCAAGCATACAATGGTGATCTATGCATCATTTATTTTATCTATTATTATTTAGCGATGGAACTCGTTGCCGTTCGCCACTCATACCGGGTGCCGCAGGATTTACTCCGGACCTGCACATCATAGTACTTAAAGCAAGTGATATTACCTCACCCGGAAGAGAGCAATGTCAATCACTCTATTACCCTCCTGGCTATTGACATTGGAGGTGCCGACCCTGCACCCAGAATCACTATTTCCTAAATGGCAGAAATCCTCTGGGAAAGGAGAAGAGTCTGAAGAAGTTGTTGATTTCTTGACCATAAATGATAATCCAGAGGGAATTAGACTAACCTCCCAAAAGGGTTAACATCCCACCGAGCTGAACACAGATCTACACATGAAACTGAAGCTCAAAGGCATTTTTGTCCCTGGAGTGTACACCAAAAAAAGATAGCAGATTGCTCAGATCAGCCGCCACCGACCCCTCTCAGTGTCTGATAAGCACGAGGTCTGTGTATTCTCAGCCTGAATCCAGCATAAAAGGGAACAATGAGCACCACATCCAGCTCTGTCTTTACTGCCAAGACAACCTAGGGGTTGTTAGGATCTGACACAAGACAGAGCCCCATGCTCATTAGAAACTGGCAGACATCTCCCAGATCTGTTAAGGTCTTGAAGAAAAAAACCTTGTGGAAGCAAGCTTTTTCCTATAAAAAAAAAAATGTCTAAAAAACCCTTCTAAATATCTGATGGAACATGGAGACACATATTCTATAAGGAGAATAAAAACTCCCTCCAACGCCTCCACCGCCACAAAGATTTCTACTGGTGAAGGAAACTAGGATATTAACCGCTTGGCATCCAATGCTAGCAACTTCAAAATAACTTATCTTTCCTCCAACCTACTTGTATAGGAGAAACCAAGAGTCCGACTGAGGGTACAAGTAAATTCTATGTGAAACCCGCATTCATGCCCCTGGAATGGAGAGGGCAACACAAAGTATCCAGGCACCAACCCAAACATGGCATCATAGCTCAGTGGGTTTGGGCAAATAGATTCCAGACCGAGAGGACCCCTTTAAAAATCCTTCTTTCCCCCAGATAAGGTAGAGGAGGAAGGTACCCCACCGGATTCTTAAGCCGCGTCCCCAAATGAAAGAAGCAGCTTAAAGAAGGAGCTCTAATGATCACTCTCTTCAACAGGCGGGCCAGATCAGGTGAAAAATACCTATATTTATCAGTGTATTCACAAATCTACCCAACAATAAACATTCCCAAAGGAATATTGCACAAGACTCACTCTGACCTAGAGTCCCTGGTCCAGGTTCTCAGAGAATGCTGTGAACTGAATATGATATAATCATATTTCCTTGCCCAAAATCTCATGACATTTGTCACTAACCGCCAAAACTAAAGAAAGGATATAACCATACCCCTTCCTATTGTCTCCTGTGCTCACACACCTGGTTTTAAACTGTGGCATCCAATTTGTATAGTTCTCTGTACTATATGTTATACCTTGTCTGTATTCTTCCTTTGTAAAGCGCTACGAAATTTGATGGCGCTATAAAAATATGCAATAATAATAATAATACCCCTGGACAAGTCCTATTCAACAGATAGTCCTTACATTGTTGAAGCAGAAGGTAAAACTTCCCATCATAGCATGAACAGCCATAGATCTAAACCATTAGGATTCCACTTGCTAACCAGTTAATGCAGTGAATCAAATAAGCTTACTTAGGAGATAGCAAAAAGCTAATCCTACCCTTCAAGGATTTCCAACTTAGGGCAATATCCCTGCCCAGGACCCAAATATTGACCGAGTCCTATACTGCTACAATCCGAGTAGATGAGAGCAGCCGCACCTAGGGTGTCGTGCACATAGGTTAAGAAAATACTTCCGGCATAAAAAAGGGAATGAACGAGAAGAGTCAGATGCCAAATCAGGATAAAGCCCAACCTAATTACACTTTGGACCTGAATCCTTTATCCCAAGGTTTGAAACAACCTAAGAAAGGAAAGGTAAACGTCCCAGAGGGAATAGTACCTTCCTAAGTTTAAAGCAATTAAACCGGTCTCTTCAACCCCCCCCCCCCCCCGAGACCAGATAATAGATGGGATCAGAACAGGATTTGAAAGTCTGTAAGACCAACCTGGTTATCTGAACTCCCTGCAACCATGAGATCCTAAGGTGAGGAGGACATTAGGTCTAATCCGACCTACAAAGATAGTAATAACATTATCTAACACCCGTCTGGACAATATTGGCAGAGGGGTTACAACCAGTAATGAACAAGGCGCAGTAAATCCTTGGGACCATTTCTACTCTTCTTATATGAAATAGGTCTGAAAGAATCGGATTTAGGTATACTTTAACTGAGCTTTAGTCTGTGGTCAAAGACTAAGATACATAAGCAAAACAAGGGCGATACCTATATCAAAATTTAATTAAACATGGCCATAGACACTATTAATAAATACAAGTGACTTACCGGACAAAACTGGGCCCCCTCCAACCAGAATCGGCAGCCGATGGAATACAGGATGAATCCTGGTTCACATGAGACATATTTGTTGAGGAAACTTCAGCAGGATCGATATAAATGTCATCCTTATGGTCTGCCAGACTTCTGGTTATGAGGCACCAATGGATTTGCTTCCTGAGCCTGTCACAATAGGTTAGGAGCTAAATCCCATATTGAAATGTTAACCCTTCATAACAAAAATAGAAGGGGAGGCCATAATATATATATCTCCAAAACACTGTGCTATTAAAGAAGAAACACACGTGTTTGAAAGAAAGGCAGGAAATTCCACAGGTGCTGGGATGTGACATCAGCAGTCTGGGAGGAAGAGACCTGAAATCTTTTAAAAACCTGGAGCAACAGCTCTCTATAATGGCTGCCTGTGCATCTGCCAGAGTCCTGGCAGGTTGAAGCTTAATGAGAGACAACTAGCAACATGTGTTTCTCCTCATCGGGAGAGCTCTGGGAGGGGTGCTTTCCATTAGTTCAGCACACCTGCCCCATAATGCTGATAGCAATGAAAACAGGCACACAGACTCTCCCTTCCTGGGCAGTGAGTGCAGAGGAGTGCATTAAATCTACAAAAACATTGTCTCAAGAAGAAAATGGTAAAAACTTCAAGTTTGGGCTCCGGTTACCCTGGTCTCTTCCTATAATTCATCCTCAGCAAGAGGGCAACATATCACTTACCCCCCTTTGATATAATCAAAGAATGGGATCTGGCCAATGACCCCATAGGGTACCCCGGGCCCCAGGCAGAAGGATCGCCTTCGGGACCGAGAAATGGACCCCCTGCTCAGGCCCATAGTACCGGAATATACTTACCTGAACCATCGGTCCAGGAGCTAGTGGTCACATTCCTCTTCCTGGAGGAACACGGAAACAACTGGGGAATGGGAGGAGGAGTCAAGATTTTATTCTGTCTGGTGGTCATGTGTTCCCGATTGGTAGGAGGAGCCCGGAGGTCTCAGGCGTATGCTGCCCGAAGGATGTTTTGAGAAAAAAAGGTTATATTTGAACTTAATGCTGTGTTTTGAATGTTTCAGTTTTCTATTTGTTAACAACACGTGTCTAATTGTGCACTCATCATTTACACATCGGCTAGTAAAAATATTTATTACTTTCATTAATATTTTCAACTTGCTACAAACATGTCTCATGAGAATTTGGTGTGCATAAAGGAAGCATTGAGTCGATGTTCCTCAAATAGCAAAACACCTCCTGAGAAATGCTTTTAATGATATAGGAAAAACAACTTGTCAAGCAGCAGCAGGATGTACGTACATGTCTACAAATACTTGGGCCCACGAGGATGAAATGTGTATAATTGGCTTGTTAGTAGCAGCAAAGGGCTTGTAGCTGTATCCTTTTATATTACAGTCATGCCATTAGGGGCAATGATGCCCACAGGGATATGTAAAGGTTGTGGTATCATAAAGGAAATACATTTAGCAAGATCAGTTTTTCCTTTGAAAATCAGGTGTTTGATATATTAATCATTTTTTGAGTGTTTTTTTTATATACATGTCTAATAATAAATCTAGTATTAAAGAGCAATAGATTCTCCTACTACAATAATGACAATTATTTACTAAACAATTCTACGTATTCCAGACTAACCTGTTTGCATCTCATTGTAATTATAATTATGAGGTGCACTACTTATCCAATGATCTGTGCTCGCACCCACTAAAAGTACAGCAGCTCTATTTGGAGTGGACGTGAGAGACCGCACCTCCCTCCCTATGTGGAGCACCAAAAAATATTGTATCTATGCAGAAGTATATCCTCAAAGATCAATTTTATTAATACATAGCTAATCATAAAAAACATATAAGACAAATGTACAACACAAGACATTTAAAAACAAGGCTAATCCCCTTTCATATTATCAGCAATAACTTGTAAATCTTCTAATCCAAATAATCAATATAGTTTAGAAAGTGCGTGTGCTGTGTACCCTCTATATGGATTAAAAAAACATATAGAAAATATTCTTCTCAATATCATTCATTTCCATGGGTCTGTATGTGTCTGTACAGACACATACATATCCACAAGTAATTGTGCCGGCACAATGAGAAAATATAAAAAAAAATATATATATATATATAAATACAAAAATAATTAAATGATAAATGTAAATACCACCACCTATGTACTATACTACAATCAATATAAAAAAAAAATTTTTAATAAAGTAAAAAATGTGTTTATACAAAAAGTAGAAAAAGTGTAGAAAAATTGTGTAAAAAATATATATGATCGTGACAAAATTACAATGTACTATATACAAGAATAATGTAAAAATGTGCAAAACTAAACATACAATACAAACAATATAAACCTTGTCAAATTAATACTGCTGTGTAAAGTGCCAAGTGCTAACTTATCCTCTATACATCTACATCTCCTTATCCAATACAATGAAACAGGTGGTCATATGGAAACCTAAAACACAATAAAACACTGTGCCAGCAAGTTCAAAAGGTGATACTACATCTCATGGTAGCCATTCATCATGTATTCCAATCATGCAGATGCTTTGTTCTACTCTCTTAGCCAAGCTGTCTAGAACCTTAAAGTGGACCAAAACCCATCTCGATCAGCCGGGAAACTATAAGATTCCTGGCCCGATCGATTCCCTCCCCCCAGGCATCCAAAATCAGGATGACCCACTGTGTGAAACCCCCCAGGTCGTTCCGTTCACTTACCTTGCTTCCCGGTGCAACTGCACATGCGCTGGCGGCATCCCCGCTATCCCTCTAGCAGGGCGCGCCCACGCCAGCCATTTGTGTAAGGCTGGCACAGTCACGCTCCCTGTTAGGGAGAAGCGGGGGATACAGCCACCAGCGCGCTCGGAGACGCTGGACTCAGACGCCGTCTTAGATAGCGTGAGATCAGCGGCCTCGAGTGCGTGATTGGACAAGCAGCCGTGCATGCGCTGTAGGACCGGGAAGAGGTGAGTTTCTTCGGGCGATCTGGGTTGTTTCACACAGCGGGGCACCCCTGATCGGGGAGCTCCGGGGGAAAGACCAAAGCCCAGGATAGTCAAAATCGTGGGTTTTGCTCCACTTTAACAGACCAGCCTATTGTCGGTTATGAGGCAGCTGGATCCCACATTGATTGGCAAAAGGAAGGCATGCATCACATGATCTTTCACAAGCACTCACTGCTATGTATCTTTAGCGGTAGGCTCTCATATGCCATATGGAGGTTGGGACCACACCCTTAGATACAGGGCTGGGAGTGCTGTGACGGGACCAAATCTGCTCGCAGAATTATGAGGGGTTGAGCCAGTGGGCTAGCAGGTAAGCCATGTTTACTTTTTATGTCCCCTGGTCTCATTAAATAATGGACACTAAACTGTTAGTGTCACCCCCTTCCCAGCTGGCAGGGTGGGGTGTTAAAAAAAAAAAAAAAAAAAACTCACCTAGTTCCCACCTTAGTGCCCTCCCCCGACGCTTCTCATCCTCACCAACCCCCATTCAAACAAACAAGGTGGTACACATATAACACAGCAGGGGATGCCGCTCCATGAAGCTGGCGTCTGCAGCACCAAGGTAATGCGCTTGATGCAGGGGACTAGATTCATACTGTCAAGGCCACGTCTACACGGCACTTTTGAGGTTGCCGATTGCCTGATCTTAAGTTCAGGCTGACAGGACCAGTCGGCTGGCCACTTCCCTGTAGAATTGGGAGTTCTCCTGCCCCCAGCCTATCTAAATGGTTGGGCAAGTGAGCATGCCAGAGCTAGAGGGACGCCAGGGATGGGGCCACTGTTGAAGACAGCATTGCGGGTAAAAGGTGGGTTTACTGAAGACCTGGGGAGAGTCACACAGCAGGGCATCCCAATTCAGGATTCACCAGGGGCAGGCTAGCAGCCTAGTCTAAAAGACTCCAGGGCTGGCTGCTAGCCTGCCCCTGGTGAACCAGGGCTTTTGTACCGCTTCTCTTTTTCACATTTTCCCCATCCTCTGTTTCACATTACCACTATAATTCTTTATGACTTATTTCCTCTTTCCCCCTTTTTTCAAGATTCCTCCATATTTCTATTTCCACATGTCGCCCCTTTTTCTCTATTTTCTACACTGATTACATCTTTTTCACATTACCTCAAAATGCTCTCTCTTATTTCCCCATCTCCTTTTTTTATATTCCCTCCATCTTTCTCTCCCTTTCCCTTTTTTTTCAATATTCCTGATTTCTGCCCTCCCCATCTATCTTTTACATTATCTAAATCCTCTATTCTTTGTCCCTCGATCCTTCTTTTCCTTCCTTCACTCTATTAAATCTCTATTGTTGTTTGAGTTCTTGCATAGGGCACCTCTCAACCTAAAGCCGACCCTGGGTGTAGGTCTATTAGAAATTGTATATGCGGCTATATTCATGCACAAACCCAGACCATTCTTGATTACTTTCCCCCCACACTAGGGGCAGCCAGATAGAAACCTTTCCTTTGGGGTTTTCATATAGCGTGTGCACATGCATCCCTGGAGATAACCCTCATTGACGGATGGAAGGATTAATGTCCACACTGAACTACAATGTTTCCTCTAGCTCATCATTTCTGCAGTTTCTCAGACAGTCTGTGTCAGGGGAGATTTCTGGTAATAAGTCCACCCACACAGATCCCCTGCTCAAAAAAAGAAAAGTGGATTAGTGAGGCTTTCAGCGCCACAGGTTCAGCATAAGATGACTCACATCATATTTGTCATGTGCATTCCCCAACGCTCCGCTCCAGGAACCTTTTAAAGAAACTCTCACATTCATCAGCATACCAGATACTTTGTCATCATCTATGAACCCCAATGCAAATGTCCACAAGAAATAACAGAAAGGCAATTCAGAATTTACACAACATAGTAACTACATACAGTAAGCCAGTTGACTGTCTCCATTACTGCACTCTATGCTCAACAATCATGCCCCAAGCAGTGATTATTTAATGCTATACCATATGCATAAAGCACAGTATCTGTAGGTTTTCATTGTACTGGCCAATACACCCCATTAACTAAAACCTGGCTTTAGCAGATACAAACACCACTTCCATAAAGCCGACATTACGGTGCCTCTGGAAGTGTACAATAACAGCCTATTTTCTTAACCTTTAGCCTCAGCATAATTTCTGTAGGGGTCATATGCACCCCTGTCGCACCTACAATATTAAAGTTTCGACATTATATCAACCTCGCCTAGGAGCTGTCCCTGAAATACTTCTTCAGCTGAGAAGGGTACTTTAAAGCAGATGGAAACCCATTTCTGGGTCCACCACTCAGCTTTCGTCAGCAGCGTGTTTGCTCTGTGGACAGAACGGCTAGCAGAAGCTGAATGGAGCAGAGCATATTGATTGGCTACCAGTTCCGCTGATGGATAGCTGGAAAGGCTAGTTTAATCAGCAATACACCAGGGTACACACAACAGGGCATTCCAAATCAGGATGCCTTGTAAGAGAGGAACACCCAGGAGAGTGGAAAACCTGTATTGTTGCTCCTTTACAAAATGGGCATTGGTCACTAATGTACTAAACATATCCCCCCCCCAACATAAAAGCTATTTTTTCTTAGTGGGCCATCATTTCAAAGAAGGAGTGCAGTGCAGGTACAGTAAGCCACATGGGATTTGAACGCTACAGACGTTGGTCCACTTTATAAAGTTAGTAGAAATCATCATTAAAATGATTCTGTTCAGCTACTATTAAACTGGACCTTCAGCATGATTTCATGAAAAGCCCAAACCCTAAAAAAAAACTATAACCCAGCATCTAAAATGAATATATTTTAAGTTTTTAGACACTTATTATTCGTTCCCTTACTGGGCTGCAACTCTGTTCAGGACTCTAGGATACGGGCACCGCCATCTTGGCTCAGAAGCATCACATACTGAGGAGAGGAGAGGGGGGCAAAAGTGTAGGGGGTTATAGCTGTTCTTTGCACAGACAGAGGTCAGGGCCATCTTGGATGTTTAAAGGCTCATAACATGCATTAGGTGCAGATAGAATGATTTTTATTGTGAGCAATCTGTATGTTCAGGGAGTGGGAAACATTTAAGACTCTTATTTAGGGTGAAGGTCCGGTTTAAACCACATGCATACAAACTGAAGTTTTGTAGACAACCTTTCAAAAACAGACAGTAAATCCGTTATACAGGGTATAGCTTTTTATAGTATACAATGTTCCAGACTGTGCTACCTATAGTTGCACCAAAGCTCCCTCTTGTGAACACAGTGGGAACAGCACAGAAACAATATTATAGAACAGGATACTTTCCAGAATGCTTTGCTTTATATACAACATGACATCAAGACTAAAGATCTGCAGTATAGGAGATCTACTGAAAACATGGCCCAAAATTCAAAAGGACTAAGTGCAGATTTCAGCATTTCTCCCCTATCCAGTAAATTATCCAATTAAAGGAATCAACACCCATTTTACACTAAATGGGTGTGGAACCCAGCCAGGGAGGGGGTAAACTGATGTCAGCCCAAGATATTTTTACCTGTTCCTTGTTCCACCAGCAAATGCATCTCTGTGTTTGGCTGCCGTGGTCATGGCTATCGGCCCAGGATCTCTAATTCAGGAGAGTATCGATACTGAAGCTGCTGAATGGGAGGAGAGGGCAGTATTCTTTTTATTTTGTACTTGACAGCTCCTTTCAGCAGACAGGAATTACAGGCATGGAAAAGTAAAACCATCCCGTCTTATAACTATAAACAGAGACAGACTGAAGCGTGCTACTGCAAAAATACCATATAAAAATATGTTTATTAGAAAATATGTCATATATACTTTAACCGATTTTAGCAAATTACCTTTAGACATTCTTTAATATATTAAAAACAGAACACAGTTACAGTGGAAAACCAGGTTATGTTCTACAGACAAGACCATGGATGCTTTGTGTATGATCATATATAATGCAGCAATAGAATTGATGTTTGTTCTTGCAACAAAGAATACCAGAACAAAGTAAATACACGGTCAGGAACACTGCAAGTCTGACCACAGGCACTTCCCATTGCCGACATGCATATCCAGCTTCCAAACAAAGTTTTTACACAGAATAATACATGGATCGGACCTATTCGGCACTAGTAAAGGCTGGTCTTCCTCATGATCCTAAGAAATTCCTGTTCGTTAATTTCCCCATCTCCATCACGATCAGCTTCATCAATCATTTCCTACAACAAACAACACAATGAAATCCATGTAAGAAGCGACATAAGACATCAGTATTGAACACACGTGTCTGTGAGAATATGTATGTTAGTAAAAGGATCTCATTAGACAAACCTGTAGACCCCCTTTTTAGGTCTGTTCACCACCAGAAGGGAATAAGAGCAGGTGGTTCTCTGAGGTAAAAGTATACACTTTCTTCTCTTGCAGAAGATGGCGGAAGACAGGGGACGGAACACCTCTCTGGCTGATGTGTCAATGTATTAGGTGTGCAACTCTGTTCACTGGATACAGAGGAGGTATAACCAGGATCTTGGGGGCATGCCCTCAGTTACAAGCAGCAGAAAGTAAATGCAAACACCAAAAGCCACATATTCAGTCTTCACACAGATCTGCACATCTGAGTCCATTCTGCATTGTTTTTTATTTGTTTGCCCACAGATGGGCTTGCACTCTACAGTAAGCATGGGTTACATACAGATAACAAAAGGGTATTTGCTAAACCCCTCAACAGATATCAGTATATAATGTTTTATGTTTATTGCACGTAGCTGTGGCCTTAGTTAAGGCCTTGATTCACTAAGAGTTGGAAATAATTCTCTCGGTAGTAAAAAAAAATTAACTTTATGAGAAAAAAAGCATGAGAATTTCACTGTTGCTGAATCCCCAGCTAAACAATGAACGTCAGTCCTATACTATAGAGTAATTTCTTCTAAGCATGACCAAATTGCAAAAAAAAAAAAAAAAAAAAAAGAAAAAAAAAGCAAAAAAAAAAAAATGGCAAATGCGTAAAATGTAAAAGGCATATCGGATCATTGCATTATTCTAGGATGCGCGATAGTCCCCAGTATCGGATATTCAGTACTCCAAAACTCAGAACAGCACAATGTGTGATCTGGCATAGGGCCCCCTTACCAGTTCACAGACTGGCAGGGGAGGGGAATTAGAGGGGAGATTTCCTGAGGAAAGCTCCCTCCATGTCCATCCCCTCCAGTGATGTTTATTAGTCACATGGGGTCCACAGAGGTTCCTCCTCTGTGGTATAAAAGGTTCCTTTCGCAGTAGGCCGGCATAAAACGAGGGTGTACCCCTGTCCACCTTCACTACAGATGTCGAAGGGGAAGCGGCAAAAGCAACTTCCTGTCATCACAACACACCTGCCGGACAAGGAGGGATTCCCTGCTTTTCATTTCCGGCTTATGGTCCAAATAGTGCTCACTGGAACCAATGTCATCAGTGTGTTTTGCAACGATAAGGTAACGAAGATCTTGAGAGCTCCCTGGTTTTATCCAGTCATGAGACACCTTTTTATAGGCCATCCACTTGAACCAGCAGATAATAACTTGCTCTAAGTGGCTGGATTGTTTCTAGTCACTGATTGGTTCACCTTTTTAAAATCAATTTAATCAAAAGTGGGGGGAAAAATGTCAGTGCGTCTTATCGGGCGAATGCGGGGAAAAAAAAAAAAGGGAAAAGTTTACTCACCTCTCCATCGCTCGCGCTGTCCCAGAAGCGGCGGAGGCAGCGGCGCCAGCACACACAGACACCGACCTGTTACAGTGGTGGGCGTGGCCAATGTTTGAGCATCAGCCACGCCCACCACTATACCAAGGCCGGGTGTTCACTCTGTGTGCTGGCGCCGCAGAAAGCGATGGAGGCAGCTGTATCTGCCGCCTCCTCCGCGGTGCCTGCACATGCAAGCGCTTTGGAGGAGGCGGCAGGTACAGCTGCCTCCATCGCTTCCTCTCTGCGGCGCCGGAATACAGAGTGAACACACGGCCTTATACAGCGGTGGGCGTGGCTGACGCTCGAGCATCGGCCACGCCCACTGCTGTATAGTCCGGGCGTCTGTGTCTGCTGGGGCCGTGAAGAAGTGACAGGGACAGTGCGAGCGACAGAGGTATCGCCACTTCTCCATGGCTCCAGCAGACAGACACCCGGACTATCCAGCGGTGGGCGTGGCCCATGCTCAAACGTCGGCCACGCCCACCGCTGTATAAGGCCGTGTGTCTGAGTGTGAAGACGGCGGGGACAGCGGAGAGGATTAAAAGGCGAGTTTACATTTTTTTTTTTTTTTTCCTATATGGGGAATGGAATGGGGGGGGGGGGGGGGGGATTGCCACACTACCTATAAGGGGAATGGAAGGGGGGGGGGGGGGGGAATGCCACACTACCTATATAGGGAATGGAAGGGGGGGGGATGCCACACTACCTATAAGGGGAATACCACACTACCTATAAGGGAAATGGAAGGGGGGGGGATGCCACACTACCTATAAGGGAAAATACCACACTACCTATAAGGGAAATGGAAGGGGGGGATGCCACACTACCTATAAGGAAAATACCACACTACCTATAAGGGAAATGGAAGGGGGGGATGCCACACTACCTATAAGGGGAATACCACACTACCTATAAGGGAAATGGAAGGGGGGATGCCACACTACCTATAAGGGGAATGGAAGGGGGGGGTGCCACACTACCTATAAGGGGAATGGAAGGGGGGGGGGATGCCACACTACCTATAGGGGGAATGGAAGGGGGGGGATGCCACACTACCTATAAGGGGAATACCACACTACCTATAAGGGGAATGGAAGTGGGGGGGGGGATGCCACACTACCTATAAGGGGAATGGAAGGGGGGGATGCCACACTACCTATAAGGGGAATGGAAGGGGGGGTGCCACACTACCTATAAGGGGAATGGAAGGGGGGGTGCCACACTACCTATAAGGGGAATACCACACTACCTATAAGGGGAATGGAAGTGGGGGGGGGGATGCCACACTACCTATAAGGGAAATGGAAGGGGGGGGATGCCACACTACCTATAAGGGGAATGGAAGGGGGGGTGCCACACTACCTATAAGGGGAATGGAAGGGGGGGTGCCACACTACCTATAAGGGGAATGGAAGGGGGGGTGCCACACTACCTATAAGGGGAATGGAAGGGGGGGTGCCACACTACCTATAAGGGGAATGGAAGTGGGGGGGGGGGTGCCACACTACCTATAAGGGGAATGGAAGGGGGGGGGGATGCCACACTACCTATAAGGGGAATACCACACTACCTATAAGGGGAATGGAAGGGGGGGGATGCCACACTACCTATAGGGGGAATGGAAGGGGGGGTGCCACACTACCTATAGGGGGAATGGAAGGGGGGGTGCCACACTACCTATAGGGGGAATGGAAGGGGGGGGGGGATGCCACACTACCTATAAGGGGAATGGAAGGGGGGGGGGGGATGCCACACTACCTATAAGGGGAATGGAAGGGGGGGGATCCCACACTACCTATAAGGGGAATGGAAGGGGGGGGGGATGCCACACTACCTATAAGGGGAATGGAAGAGGGGGGGGATGCCACACTACCTATAAGGGGAATGGAAGAGGGGGGGAATCCCACACTACCTATAAGGGGAATGGAAGGGGGGGATGCCACACTACCTATAAGGGGAATGGAAGGGGGGGGCGAATGCCAGACTACCTATAAGGGGAATGGAAGGGGGGGGGGGAATGCCACACTACCTATAAGGGGAATGGAAGGGGGGGGATGCCACACTACCTATAAGGGGAATGGAAGGGGGGGGGGATGCCACACTACCTATAAGGGGAATACCACACTACCTATAAGGGGAATGGAAGGGGGGGGGCGAATGCCACACTACCTATAAGGGGAATGGAAGGGGGGGGGGGCGAATGCCACACTACCTATAAGGGGAATGGAAGGGGGGGGGGATGCCACACTACCTATAAGGGGAATACCACACTACCTATAAGGGAAATGGAAGGGGGGGATGCCACACTACCTATAAGGGGAATGGAAGGGGGGGACGCCACACTGCCTATATGGGGAATGGAAGGGGGGGGACGCCACACTGTCTATATATGGGAGGGGGGGGGGGGGGAATGACGCACTGCCTATATGGGAATAGGGGTATGCAACACTGTCTAGACGGGAATGGGAGGGATGCCACACTGCCTATATAGGAATGGGTAGGGATGCCACACTGCCTATATGGGGAATGGGATGGGAGGGATGCCACACTGCCTATGGGAGGGGGGCATCCCACACTCCCTATGGGATTGGGGAACGCCACACTGTCTGTAATTTGGTGTTTTAGCACATTTGGCTCAGAATATTTTTTTTCTAGTTTTCCTTCCCTAAATCTTAGGTGCGTCGTATAGGGCGAAAAATACGGTATTATCACCAAGGCTTGTAGGTTCCTTTGCCCACATAGGTCATCATGTACTTTTTGACCCACTGGCACAAGTGGATCAAAGTGCTTATAAGATGTTGTGAGAAAAGGTGATTTTATACCTTGCAAATCACTATGGAAGAGGATGGCGCTTTATAGATAAATAATAATAATTTCTGTATTGATAAATACCTGCAATTCCTCATCTGTAAGGTTCTCGCCCAATTCCTTTGCAACCCTCTTCAAGTTTTTAAAAGAAATTTTTCCCGTTCCGTCATCATCAAACAGCCGAAAAGCCTTCATGATTTCCTCTTTAGAGTCCTTCTCACTCTGGTTGTAAATACAAATGGGTGAAAGTTAGTAGCCATTAGCATATACAGAACAGAAAGACAAATGGAGCAGTTATTACCATTTTTTGAGTCATTAGTGCCAAGAAATCTTCAAAGTCAATTGTGCCAGAGCCATCTTTGTCAATGTCAGAAATCATCTTCTTCATTTCTTCCTTCTTTGGTTCAAAACCCAAAGCACGCATGGCAACCTGAAAGAAGACATATGTCAAAGTCAAATTCCATTAAATCTATACAAATCAGAGGAGTGGTATATAGGTGGGAGGCAGTTTTAAAACATAAATAACAATATATTCAGAGCGGTCATATTAGGGGTTTATTCATCAAGGGATAGCGGCAGGTAGTGCCTTGTAAGCGGCAGGCAGCGTCTGGTGAACGCCGGGCGCTGTACGCAATACCACATTTATCAAATTGATTCAAGTGAGCGACTAACAGCGCCATGTAGCGTCTGATTCATCATCGCAGACAGCTCAGCTTATACCGCCAGAGCTCTGGCTTCCAAAGCGCCTGGTATTACCTGTCGCTCTCCCATACATTTCAATGGACGTTACATTTCTTCTCTTTAAACAGGGTTTTCTTTTGAATCATTGAATAAATCATTCCCTGGTCTTACAGGCCCCTTCCGCTATGGGCCGAATGCAGCCGAGCCCGCGACAGCCGCATCCCAGCTAGCCGCTAGCAGGGGGTGTGCCGGTACCGGCCGTTCACAAATGCCTGGCATGGGCACCCCCTTGGCTAATGGTATAGCATACTGCCGCCATGGCCCGTGATGTTGGAACGAGGATCAGGTAGATTTTACTAATCTGAGGTGTTTCACCAAATCGGGATGCTGTGGGAAGAGGGAATCAGGCGGCCTTGGAGTCTTATAGACTCCAGGGCCACCCGAGATGGATTTTGGTCCAGTTTAAACATTTAGGGGTGTGCAGGAAAAAATATACTAAATAAAAATTAGCATAACCCAATAATTCTTACCTCACTGGAACAATTATGGACCGCGCCTGTAAAATGCCTCATCACATATGCAGATTTTTTTTCTATGAAAATTATGAATATTTTTTATTGCACTTTTTTTAATTAAAAAGCTCACCGAGATGCTGGCAACAATTCACACCCAAATGTGCACCCAGAGCTGAACTTGCTTCTCTAAATCTTTAGCATGACCCTCACAGTGCAAGTGCCTGTAAAATGTACATACTAATGTTTGCCATGAAGGATAGATTAAATGCAAGCTATGGGGGCTCTGGGGATGCCTCCAAGGCACAGAAATCAAGACTGCACTCACCACAATCAGATACAAAAAATATATTTGAATTTATTAAAGCTCAAGAAAAGGGACAAAAAACATACAGTACAAGTTTAAAAAACAAACATGCCACGGGGGAATCCCTAAGCAAATCGGCTCTAAAAAATATATCAGATCATATTGTTCGATGTAAATCACAGAAAGATAACCAATTTATTAGAGGCCATAAAGGATAGATTGTCAATTCAGCACACATTTTCAAGACAGCAAACATTTCCTTTTGCCGCTTGTTTCATATAGCACAGCTTATTTCCATTTGTAGACCAATTACCCCCACAACTAGGATACTAAAGCAGCACTATAGTCAAATCACCACTTCCTCATTTATGGTGTAGAGCACCAAATGGCAGTTAATCAGGTGATCAACGGAAAGCTTTCAGGTTTGATGTGTAAGCCCACTGGGAAATTCAGACTGGTCACGTGATTGGCAGCCTTACGTGAATTTAGGAAGTGGTTAACATATGGTTATAGTGCCACTTTTATAGTGGGGACACTTTTTTAATCCACAAACTATACATGTTTATAGTATAACATTTATTTTGTTGAAACAATTAGTAAAATATGTTGAAAAAGTTCACTCTCTCAGCATTAATAGAAACAGCAGCGGGAGGGGGAAAAAAAAAAAAAAAAGGGAAGGACAATAGGGGTAGGGTGTGAGGCTGGGAAACACATTGTTCCTGCACCTGTTCCTGCAAATCTTTGTTAGGTTAACAAGCAGACAGGGCTTTTACTACATTCATACCATGTTTGTATACATTTGTTGGAGACTCAAACTATATTGGAAAATACCATGTATTCTTTGTAGCATTTATTAGCTTGGTATTCTAAAGATAATAGTCCTAAGCAGCAATAAGCCCCGTACAAGTTCTATTTTGAAATGCCTACCTTCAACTCCTTGACGTCAATCGTTCCGGTTCCTTCTGTATCAAACAAATCGAATGCTTCTCGGATTTCCTGCTTTTGCTCTTCGGTCAGCTCAGGCTTGGCACCAGGTTTCTTACGCTGAGCGGCACCAAGGCCAGGTTTTCGTACAGAGGCCTTGTAAAAGAAAATGAAATGTCTCCATTTCTACATTTAAGCAAAGTGTTATACAAACCTTTGATGTGAATAAATTAGAAATTAAAAAATAAAACTACTGCGCGTTTACAAAACATGTTGTGGACCCTTGCTCAAGCATGCGGTAGTGTGCTTTTCTAGGTTTATGCATAAAATGGGGGACACTTACATATGTGCATGGAGCAAGTAGAGCAGGCAACAAAGTACCTCACATTTTAAAGTAGCAATTTCTTACTGCTGATGTGGCACTACCAGGTTCAGCTTGCTTTACAGGATAGGAACTAACCAGCTGAAGAGTAACTAGACGAGTCTTCAAACACCTCTGCTCTTCAACTAAAAGTCTGTTCTAAGCATACAACACAAAAGTATCAAGATAAAGATAAGTAGTTACCAGAGGTCCAGAGTGCCGGGGAAGCCCTAAATACATTGGTCGCGACGGTGGAATAAACAGACGCGGGGGGTCTATTGGCATCGTATCACTCATTAGCGAGGAGCAGGATCCCATATTGATGTGATGGCACACTGCATTCATTACAGCAGCTAACTGATGATCTGACGACTTGGAAAGAACTTATCCCCTGGGGTTCAATAACTCAGAGCAACCATGTTACTGTCAGCTCTGCTGTGCACAGATACAGCACCCCTGCCTATTTCCTGCTCCCTCAGGTTTGAGTCATGGCAAGACATGCAGACCAAGACGCCAGCAGGTACAGCTAGGTTTTTTTTTTTTTTTTTTTTACAGGGAATGTCTGTTTACATGGGCATAAGAAAAAAAGTGACCAAATACATCTGTAAAAGGTTCCTATTCACCCAGGTCAAATAGCTGTAGGAATAAAGCAAGGCAACTGTAAGTGCAGTTCTCTTTTCTTGAAGATGTTTTGTTGGTCATCCATTCTCAATTCTATTACAATTATCAAGTTCCAAATCAAGGCGTAGTTAAGGCTATTCTTATTTTGTGCTACATAACTCCTTTTCCCTCCACTAATATTCAACTGAGGGGTGTTTAGCATATAGTATTGCAAAAAAAATTGTCTAATATTAATTTAAAATGTTCTAATTGAGGGAGGATGGGTTATTTGTACACCATTACACACCAAGGCTTTGCAGGATATCATGCAGTGTATTTTGTTATACAGCATTTTATTAGACTATTCTCCCAATATAAAACTCCTTTAACGTTAAGGACTTCAGTCAAAACTCATTGAAGGTCGGTTCACTCCGGCCATTCTAGGAATTCGAGGATATCCCCAACGCTGAGACCAGGCATGATACTCACCTACTTTCCAAACCTCCCTTGTCAGTGCATGTAAGCTCTCCCCATGCTCGTGACTGGCCACGGTTGACAAACAGCGAGGGAACACGGAAGTGGACAAGTAGCAATGGTAGGGCATCCCATTTGTTTCAGCGCGGCTGGGAATCCTGCTTTGGAGGTGATCAGACATGTAGTGATTTTTGACTGGACATCTGTTTTAAAGGCTATCTGTGGGCAAAAACTAAAAATACTCCCCCACCCCCAGGGTCTTTGCGCTTCCTGTTCATGAAACACTGGGGCTTTCGCCCTCATTAGCAAGCAGTCTCCCCCACTAGCTTCAGGATGCGTCTCTGCACACTTCCACATGGACCATGTAGACAACTCTTTGCTGGTCAGCACACATAAATTGTTGGGGGGATTGTGCAGCCTGTCCCTGGTGCTGACAAACAAATGTTTCAGATGATCAGCCATCTAAAAATCCCATAATGCAGGAGAGAAGACCTTGGCCTGTTCTGGTAAAAAGATCTCCGCCAACAAAAGAGGCACAGAAGGCCCCACAATGCATTTCAGGGGTAATTTCCCTTTCATCAAGGACGGGGAAGTGACCCCGAAACACATTGTGGGGCCATGTGTTGTGTGGGTATCTTTTAAATTAAAATATTACCCACTATGTCTTAGCCTTTTTGTAAGACAAGCTGCTGGATTATCCTTGATTTTATAAGTTAATGGTGTGCACCCACCCTCCCGAGTACCATCCCTAAAGTCTATGCATGGAGGTGAGCCATTTTTCAAATAGCAGTGCAGCACTGCATCAGCTGCTCAAGGGAAGGGTGTATTTAACCATTGTCATTCGCTTCAGTTTTTGCACATAACTGAACTCCGGATTATGAAATTTGAATTGACTTCTGCTTCAACGCCATCAAAAACTCCTTCCCAAAACTGCCCATCATCACTCATCTGTGCAATTCTGCACAGCCTCAGCGTGCACTGGCCAGCTCCTCGTAGCAAGCTATGCCCTCCAGATTAGTTGCTAATTGTCTATATTCTCATCCAGCGACATCTGCCATATCGCCTGTTCAGTAATGTAATGGCATCCAATGGGTCTGTGAGTGCAGAAGCTGTAGAACAAACTGCTGGTCACCAAAAACTCCTCCAACTGCCCCTAACAACACAAATGGAGTGGGTCCACTTTAACAGACCTACATCAACAACCAAAAACCTTACCCACCTTTTGGCCGACCAAAACACAGGTTTTTCACTGGGGTTTGTTCTGCTTTACAGGAGCATCACGGCATCTGGCATTGCGCGCATTGGATGGAGGGGTGGGGGTGGGGGGGAGATGCTTCTGGAGGTCTACACCTGTGCTGTGTTAGCAAAGAAAAAGATTTTCTACATTTCTGTAGTTTTCACACAGGGTGTCTGAAATCCAGATGTCCCTGGAAAGGGCTTTCCTCTGACTCATTCAGGCTCTAGGACTGAGTGATTTAGGTTCTGGTTCACTTTAAAGTAGTAACGATTGCAAAGGCCATTACTAGGTCATAACAAACTAATGCCAACTCACAGCAGACTGAGACCAGTTCCAAGCACAGAAGACTCAATTCATTAGGAAACCCCAATCTGAACACTAAGCCTACCCAAACCAGATGGTCTGAGTATTCTCCCACATATCTTGCAGAAAGTGAAAAAAAAAATCAGGCAATACCATTTCAGGTATATTTAAAGTGGAACAAAACCCAGGATTTTGACTATCCTGCGTTTTGGTCCTTTCCCCAGGGGTGCACCACTGTGCGAAACCCCCCAGGACGCCAAGACCAGCCCACCTCTTCCCGGTCCCACAGCGTGTCTAAGAGCAGCAGCTCTGACGGCCGCATTCTCCGCTTCCATCTAACAGGTAGCATGCCTATGTCAGCCATTCACAAATGCCTGGCGTGGGCACGCATCCTGCTAGAGGGATAGCGGGATGTGGGACTGGAAAACGAGGTAAGTGAATGGGGCGACCTGGGGGGTTTCACACAGCAAGGTATCGCCTGATTTCTCCACTTTCTACCGCTTTGAATGGCTAACATTGTACAACACAATACTGCCCCTATATCTTGGTCAATTGTAGCAGTCAGACACATCATACTTATGTAACAATCTCACAACGCATAAGAGGGCTGTGGCTGCATTCCCACTATACCATTAGCTGATGCCATGCCAGGGATTTCTAAATGACGGGTGTGTGCATGTGGTGAAGCAGCCTGTGGCATGTACTCCATTCAGCTTTTCTAGCAGATTTGATGTCAGGTCAGGTGAGAAAGAAAGCAATGTAAAGAGCACCATCCCTGGAAATGCACACTAAATTGGGATGCCCCGCTTGACAGGCACAACACCAGAGAGAATAAAAATCCTGGGTCTTGTTCCTCTTTAGGAGCACCACAGCTGTGCATTGATAAGAAAGAAGTGACACATAAATCTCTGCCAGGTCATGGTATATCCCCGCAGAATTGTCCAAAGAAACCCACTGACTACACTGGAAGTGGCTCGGGGACCAGCTAGTCTAATGAGGTACTGTATCCTCAATTCAATTGCAACATCCAGATAGTAGCCAGAGGTCATTTAAAATACATACATTTATTGAAATAAATAAAAAGTAGCATTAGCAGTTCTCACCATACAAAGGTACAAAACAGGAGCAGGTCACATCTGTAAGCCTTCGGCCTCAACATGTTTTGGGCTAACGTGCTCCTAATCATGAACCAATATCCTGGCAGAAACATTATGTATGTGTGCATGATATGAAGCATTTTTTTATGGGGAAACCACCGCAAACATTACACCCTTCATCAGAAACTCCTGAAGCACAGACTAAAAGTCATGCAACACACTGGGCTACCAAAGACTACTACTAGGGGCTTCAAACGCAAAGGCCTAATAGAAAGAGGTAGTGAACGCGGACCTCCAGTAAGATCAGTGGAATAAGCAGTTTGAGAAGGCTTAACCCCATGCAGATGTTGTGGCATGGCATAAAAATGAATCACTCTTGAATTACATAGGAGCAGCCATCTTGCTACACGCCTGATAGTCCTGCTTACACATGAGAATTATGGGGGTACTGTGCAAGCAGCAATTCACACTAAATTGAGAGAGATCAATTCTTCTTCAGAAACAAGGAGAAGCTTGCCTGCCATTTTTCAACAGCAGATATCATGTATGTGGCAAGATGGTCACTGCCATGCAGGATCTGCCTGTTACTCCAAACATCTGCATGGTGTTAAACCCTCTCAATATGCTTATGACACCGATTGCCAGAGGCGGGCAATTTACTAAGCTTTGATTTTTTGACTGGAGGTCCTCTTACAGGCCCCTAAATGGTGGTCCCAGGTGCCTCCTTATAATTCAGCCCTGGCTAAGCATCGCCAGTAATAATGGTTCTGGAGGAACCCTAATCTGTGGGAGCCTGGAGCTAGTGCTTCGTTGAGTCAGTTATAATCTATCACAGAGTGTGCAGTCCCAAGGGGGGGGGGGGGGGGGTAACAAAAGGCACCATGCAGGTGGCTATAAAAAGATATGGCAGCTTCAAAACACTTTCTGATGAGAATGGACAGAATTTATATTCAAATATATACTTGCCATGTGGACAAGCTTGTGCCTTTGCCTTCCAACTTTTCAGGGTGAGAAAGAGGGACAATTGTTAAAGAGGACCAAAACTCACGTTTTTAACTAGCATCCCCAGAATTGCACCCCCCATGAGGAGTAAGTGTTGCCAATTTCCACTGCTCGTGTTTCACTCTAATCCCAGATAATGGCGCCTGTTTTAGTTGTAAAGCTCCGCTTCCTCCATTCATTGCCACTGCTGTATGTGGCAACGATGTCATTGCCTCAACTATGCAATGATTGATTGCCTGTCATCTCACACCGACAGCCAACTAATCAGTGTTTCAGGACAATTCGAAAAGCAAAAATATCCATTTCTAGTTCTACACCCTAATTGGAAAGTATTGGCAGGGGCTTTGGCCAAATGTATTTCACAAGTTTGGCGGGTTTTGGTCCACTTTAAATTAAGACACATCCCCCTCATTGATTGATGGGTAGGAGATAAGGCGTAACAGTTACAATATAAACACTTTGAATAGGTGAATTAATCATTTATTGATGCAGATCTGCTTATGAATCCTTACAGAGAAAAACAATGAGGGACAGGGGGGACATGGACTGAAAAAAGTGACAGCCCCTCCAAATCAGGGATGGTTGGGAGGTATGCCTTTGCCCCACATTTATCTCTTTGGATGGTCTATGATCCCTTGAACACAAACATTTTCTTTTTCCAATTTCTACACTAAAAGCCCCTATTTCCTCTCTTCCATTCTTATCAATTCATCATGTCACCTGTTTCCATCAGCTTTCCACCTTCTCCTCCCGTCCCATCTCTCTGTTATAGGCACAATGCTAATGGGTGTGGGTGCTAGAATACTGCATAGGGCACCTCATACCAGCCGTGATACAATAACACCAATAGATACGTGCTTATTTAGCTACGCCCGTGTTTGTTTACAAGGAATTCGGAAAGAAATAAGGAATTCGGAAAGAAATGAGCAATCCGTGGCCTTCCTGTGCAGAATGTCAGGGGTATAGGGGCGGCATCGAAGGATGAGGGAGGAATGGATGGCTGGAAGGTGCTGGGCCAGTCATGGCGGTGTACAGAGCGGCCCCCATAGCGCATACATACCATGTCCTGGAGAGCGGTGTCCGGCGTGCGTCAGTGCTGCTTGCAGGCGCCCTCTGTTACCGGGATACGGAGCGACTCTGGGGAGGCGCCTGTAACGGCCGTACCCGCCCTCCCCCAGTGATATCCAACAATGCGCGCCCCTCTACCCGCCATTCCTGCACAACGTTAGCAAAACAAACGCTCATTAGCGCGCAGCCATGGCAACACCCCGCCCACTCATTCTACAGCGCTGGAAATCGATGAATGCCACGCCCACTTACTTACTCACCCGCCCACCGCCTCGTGCAGCGTCCAGCAAACTCATTCTGCACATCCAGGAATAACTACTTTCACCTATCGCCGAGCAGTTTCCGTACAACGCCCCGCCCACTCCCATAGTACCCACCTGTGGAAGTAGGCCCCGCCCATATACTGAATCTCCACTGGATTCAGAAAAGAGCATATGGAGGAAATGGTCCTGGTTTACGCCGGCGCCAATCACTGGAAACAGAGCGGCTTGTCTATGTCACGTGAGTCAGTGGAGCGACATCAGGCTGCGCTCGGTGCTTCTGCTGTACGTGTGTATCTATAGTGCTACCTTCTATTACTATTGTGCAGTGACTGTGGCCGCTGTGCCTTAGGGCGGCCTCAGACCAAGTCCTCGATTCAATAAAGGTGGAAAACAATTCTCATGGTAGTAAAAGATTCAATTCATGAGAAAAAAGCCTGAGAATGTCACTGTTACTGAATCACCAGATAAAAAAACAATGAAAGTCAATGGCACCTTTTTACTCCTAAGAAAAGTAGAGAACTGTTTACTCCTTTCTACACTAAAAGCTGCCATTTACTTCCTTTGTCTTTTTATCTGGTGGTTCAGTAACTGACATTCTCGGGCTTTTTTCTCATGAATTGAATTTTTTACTACCATGACATTTTTTTTCTATCTTTATTGAATCGAGGCCATATGGTTGTATAGACTCATGCTATTATTAGTGTTAGCAGAGGTCCTTCCCATAGCAGCTCATTGTACAATGAGGCTAATCCTATTCATGCCTCCCTCATCCTGTCCCTGCAATGATATAGCCTCAGCATACACACCCCTGCTGCATTATCTGCACTTACAATACTAAAGCCATAGTTACCATCTTTTCCGGGTGGGAAAGAGGGATGTTTGTTAAATTAGGCCACGCCCCTCATTGAAGGATGCATAGGAGATAGGATGTAACAGTGATAACAATACAAACCCTTTAAAGAGGACCAACACCCAGGGGTGATCGGCCCGGAAATCTATAAGATTCCCGGGCCGATCACCTCCCACCCCGCGGGACATCCGAGATCGGGATGTCCCGCGGGGTGAAACCCCCCAGAAACCCCAAAAACATCTTACCTGATCCGCCGCCGCCTCCCGCGCGCCCCTCCAGACGTGCCCGCGCCGGCCCTCTGTGAATGGCCGGCGGGGGGCGCGCGCGCGCCGAGAGTGACGTGCGGGAGGCGGCGGTGGCGGAAGCGGCTTGGACGTTCCTGATCCCCGCCTGGACGTTGGCGGGGATTGGCTGCGGCGTTCACGTGGGAGCGTTGAGAGGTGAGTTTTTTGGGGTTTCTGGGGGGTTTCACACAGCGGGGCACCCCCGATCGGGGTGCCCCGCCGAAGTGGACCAAAACCCAGGATAGTCAAAATCCTGGGTGTTGGTCCACTTTAAATAGGCAAATGCATCATTTATTGTTGCAGATCTGCAGGTTACACCTCGAAGAGGGACAAATGAGAGGAGCAGGGGGGCATGGATTTAAAAGAGGGACAGTCCTGCAATTCAGGGACACTTGGGATGTATGCTAAATCTTCAGTACATCACTTTAAAGTGGAACAAAACCCCTATAGATGAGTCAGCCCTCTTTAAAGTGGAAAAAACCCTGGAAAGTTGACATTCCCGGGCTTTGTTCTGTTCCAATTCGGGATGCCCTGTTGTGTTAAAAACCCCAGAATGCCACTATCTGCTCACCTGTTCCTATATGCAAGCTCTCATCCATCTGCAGTGAATATGTCATTCGACAAATGGCCCTCGTTGACTTTAATGGGGTGTGCACACGGACCCTGAGAGACACTTGCTGAATGACATAATCATGGCAGACAGCTCTCATTGGACACGAGTACATACATGCACCATAGCAATGAGGAAGAGGTGAGTGAATAGTAGGGGGTTCACACAGTGCTGCCCCCCCCCCACCCCCATGTGCTTCTGAGCTGGTCAAGGAGTGAGAACCAAGGCTGACATTATAGAGGGATAGATATGGCCATTGTTAAAGTGGTGCAAGAGCTGAAAGTTTTCAGGACCAGGGCATCCAGATGTGGGGTGCCCTGCTGTGTGAACCTCCCAGCATTGCCAGGAACCCCCCCCTCCCATGCTGAGGCACATCCACTGGCTTCCATTTAGCTGGGGCATACCCAGCCATTCGGAGGCTGGGGACAGAAGCAGACTAGAGGGGAACCAAGGATGCCCTGAAATCGCCTGGGATCCATTCTCTGCTGGCCCATGGTATCTTCTTACTATTGGTCTGTTTTTTTTTTAAAGCAAGACACTGCCGAACCAGCAGAACCAGGGGTTAGAGGGTTTTGTTGAGTCGAGTGCTCGATTCCTTGTCCTTGGGGCATCCCGATTTGGGATGTTTGGCAGTGTGAAAACACCTGATTTCCACAGGATATAATCCTCTTGGTTTCACAGCACATGTGCGGGCCTCTGATAGTATCTACAGAGATGTTAACTCACCCGCATTTTGCGAGTGCCTTCCTCATCCAGGATTTTGAAGCAACCCCCTAAAAAAAAAATCCCCAGGGCACCCGCTGTGTCATTCAGCCTATTAACTGAGGGAGTTTGTCACTTAGCCTGTTACAGGGGGGCTCTGTCGCTTAGCCTGTTACGGGGGCGGGGGCTCTGTTGCTCAGCCTGTTACAGGGGGGGGGTCTCTGCCACTCGGCCTGTCACGGGGGGTGGGGGTCTCTGCCACTCGGCCTGTCATGGGGGGGGGGCTCTGCCACTCGGCCTGTCACGGGGGGTGGGGGTCTCTGCCACTCGGCCTGTCATGGGGGGGGGGCTCTGCCACTCGGCCTGTCACGGGGGGGAGCTCTGCCACTCAGCCTGTTACGGGGGGGCTCTCTGCCACTCAGCCTGGTACGGGGGGGGGCTCTCTGCCACTCAGCCTGGTACGGGGGGGGTCTCTGCCACTCAGCCTGGTACGGGGGGGGGGTCTCTGCCACTCAGCCTGGTACGGGGGGGGGGGTCTCTGCCACTCAGCCTGGTACGGGGGGGGGTCTCTGCCACTCAGCCTGTTATTGGGGGGGGGGTCTCTGCCACTCGGCCTGTCACGGGGGGGGCTCTGCCACTCGGCCTGGTACGGGGGGGTCTCTGCCACTCAGCCTGGTACGGGGGGGTCTCTGCCACTCAGCCTGGTACGGGGGGGGTCTCTGCCACTCAGCCTGGTACGGGGGGGGGGTCTCTGCCACTCAGCCTGGTACGGGGGGGGGAGGTCTCAGCCACTCAGCCTGTTATTGGGGGGGGGGGTCTCTGCCACTCGGCCTGTCACGGGGGGGGGCTCTGCCACTCGGCCTGTTATGGGGGGGGTCTCTGCCACTCAGCCTGTTACGGGGGGGGTCTCTGCCACTCAGCCTGGTACGGGGGGGGGCTCTGCCACTCAGCCTGGTACGGGGGGGGGGTCTCTGCCACTCAGCCTGGTACGGGGGGGGCTCTGCCACTCAGCCTGGTACAGGGGGGGCTCTGCCACTCAGCCTGGTACGGGGGGGCATCTCTGCCACTCAGCCTGGTACGGGGGGGCATCTCTGCCACTCAGCCTGGTACGGGGGGGCATCTCTGCCACTCAGCCTGGTACGGGGGGGGGTCTCTGCCACTCAGCCTGGTACGGGGGGGGGTCTCTGCCACTCAGCCTTTTATGGGGGGAGGCTCTGCCACTCGGCCTGTTATTGGGGGGGGGGCTCTGCCACTCGGCCTGTTATTGGGGGGGGCTCTGCCACTCGGCCTGTTATTGGGGGGGGGCTCTGCCACTCGGTCTGTTATTGGGGGGGGGCTCTGCCACTCGGCCTGTTATTGGGGGGGGGCTCTGCCACTCGGCCTGTTATTGGGGGGGGCTCGGCCTGTTATTGGGGGGGGGCTCTGCCACTCGGTCTGTTATTGGGGGGGGCTCTGCCACTCGGCCTGTTATTGGGGGGGGGCTCTGCCACTTGGCCTGTTATTGGGGGGGGGGGCTCTGCCACTTGGCCTGCTATTGGGGGGGGGGCTCTGCCACTCGGCCTGTTGTTCGGGGGGGCTCTGCCACTCGGCCTGTTGTTCGGGGGGGCTCTGCCACTCGGCCTGTTATTGGGGGGGGTACTTGGCCTACAGTGCTTGAGTGGGGCATCATGGTAGTTGGACAGGAGACTGTAGGTGTACTTTCAAGCACTGTTGCCAACATTTTTGTGCCTACCTGTAAAAGACATACAATTTACTTACTGTATTTATTTTTATTTTTTAGGAAAGGGACACAAAAAACTTTGGCCATCTGTACAAGTACACTTCCTCAATACAGAAAATGGTCAAGGAGAGTCTGCCGTTGACTTATCTGACACCTAACCCTGAAACCCTTTCCTGGATCTGCTGATAAAACATTAACATATTTTGAAGGGTTACGTTGTTATAGGAAATACTTTAGTACTGTCCCAATATCGGTATTAATTGTAAGAAACACACTGACTGCCATGGCAATAAGATGTCACGTTGGACTGATGGAGTTACACAAACTGTCCTCTTCAGCGAAGTCCTTCCTTGGACCTTTCAAATCCTACAAGTTTATTTATGACCAAGATACACAAGAGAGTTCTCTAACTTGCTCATCATTTAGACTCCTGGAAAACCTGGACCTAACTAGTTCTGTTGGTCAACTTCTCAATGAATCTATTCATGTCCATCATAAGATGTACAAAACTGGTACAACAACTTTGTTTTTTCTGGTTGGAGCCTGGAGCAAAGCTGTTCTAGAATGTGTTCACCAAGGGGTCCCTATTTCTGCAATAGTTTCAATAATGCTACAAGGACTTGACTCATGCACTGAAATTGCTGCTTCTTTACACATAAAACTTGATCATGTCCACATAACTGAGGAAAATGTGGCGACGTATTTCAGAGGTGACAGCTGCGTTACTATGGCTAGTAGCAATCCTTGCTCTGAATCCAGCATGAAGCTTCCTGGAACATCTGGTAGCCATCATTTTAACCACCTGCCAAGGAACAGGATACAGAAACATCTTGGTCATGCGGGAGGGCAGACTTGTCAAATGAATAGGCTCTCTCACAGTAGGCACTTCTCAAACGGCTTTTTCCACAGTGCAGGAACAACCTTTTCCTCTAGGAATCTTACGTTAAGAGACCTGACAAAGTCTTTGAGTCACGGGAATTCGGAAGTTATGAATCTTGTAGAAAAGGCTGTTATTCACCTCTGTGAAAGTGTTGAAGCCCTGTCTGTCACTAAAGACATTTTTCAGGCGTCTCATCTTGAACTTTGCTTTTTAAGAGGTCAGTCAGAAGCTTTTTCAAATGCGTTTTATGGGTACACTACTTTAGTGGCAGCGGAAAATTATGAAGTTGTCAGAAATGTAAAAGAAAAACCTTTAAAGATCCTACTCTTGGATGGCGATCTGACTGAAAACTATCGACACTTAGGCTTCAATAAGGCAACCAATGTGAGGTTGCTATCCGGATTTCCAAGTAACTGGGAAAATAAAGGCAATGCTTCGTGGATAGATACTACTTTCAGGAAAATAATCCAAGCTAGTATTGATTTAATTCTGTTAAGAGGTGATGTCTGTCCACAAGTTTCAATGCAATGCAGCCACAAAAATATTCTTATCATTCCTCGTGTACCACGAAAAGTTCTTCAGAAGTTTAGTGAGTGTACAGGAGCAGAGCTGGTGACTTATCCTGCACAGATAAATAGCCGCAGTGTAGGCGGTGAGGTTTATGTAAATCCATGTACGCAGGGGAGTATTCCATTACAATGTAGCCAGGGAATGACTGTTAACATCAGGGCTCGTAGGGTAAATCTGGTAACAGCTGTTCTAAGTTGCAGACTGAATTGCAAACAGAAATTGCTCGAAGATCAGTTTTGGACTTGTGCTTATAGATTACACCATGCCCTGGGAGATCAAAAGCTTTTTCCTGGTGGAGGTGCAGTTGAACTCTTGTGTCTCAGTCATGTTAGGAAACTTGGAGAAATGGTTGTGTCTTCCAGTGCAGACAGCAAAGATCCTTATCCCTCGTCATGGATATCCACTACTGCCATGCATTATAAAGGTTATGTATACAATTGCCTTGCTGAAGGCTTCCATAAATACCTTTCAGTTCTTCTCTGTAACATTGGTGAATGTTCTTCAGAAATGCAAGCCAAGACTTTCATACAAAAGCAACTAATGAACATTAATGAGTCCCCTTCCCCTTCTTCGTATATTTTAAATGAGTATTTTAAGAATGCAGTTTTAGTAGATGATCAAGGACTTGCCTCCTCCCATACAACAAAGGTGTATGATAATGTTCTCCCAAAGCTGGAGGCATGGAGAAGGGCTCTTCATTTAGTTCTTCTAGTGCTTCAGTCTGATGCTGAGATCATCCTAGGGTCAGCAACACACAAGCATATGGTAAACGGTGACTTTGTTACTGGAGGGACCTTTTTTCTATAATGGTTTCTTGTTGAAATAATAAATGTCAAGCTAGATACTGTATCTAAATTTTCCTAATGTGTAAGCATGCTTTCCGCCACCTGTGCACATATGAGTGTCCACTTTGGTGGATGCTCATGTGATACACTCCCCTAAAGCAGCCAACCCCTGGCCCTGGCAAGTTACCAGCCTCTATGCTCTTCAGCACAGATCTGCTGTTTTTGTATGGGTGGCGGATGGGCGGGCCCAGGTTCCTTCCGCACTCTCAGTGCCCAGGAGGAGGGGGAGCAGGTAACTGGCTGTGGTATATGGGCAAGCCATCTTCCACTGCTGGCAGGTGCCTCCCCCTCCACTTTGAACGTGTCATGGGACTCCTTACACAGACACAGTAGAAACTACATTAACAGTACTCGCCCACCCCCTTCTTTTTGTTGTCCTTCAGGGCTCCCTCCAGGTTCTGACGGCGTGTCTTCTGATGCTGGCATCAGCTGCTTTAGAGAGCTCTCGATCACAATGAAGCACAGTAACGTTTGGTATAAAAGGCTTCCACCCCACCATTACCCCAGGGTAGGGAGACAGGGGATCTTTGTCCCACAGTTTTCCAAAAGCCTCTGCCGGCATCAGACCTGTAAGAGGACCCAGTGCAAAAGGAGGACACGGGGGGCTTTTTTGTGTTAAGTAAAAAAAAGAAAAGAATTAAGAGCAATACAGACATCACAGCTGACAGCTTGAAATGAAATGTTTGCAAACGGCTAATAAAAATTAACCCAGCAATTTGCACACCAGTAAAAAATAGGCTTACACCTGCACAAATGAGAAGTGATCCTGTGGCTTACATGTGGTGAATTTTTCTCGGCCTGTACTAAATCGGGTCCCTTTTTTTTTCCTTTCTTTTTTGGATGATTGTGTTAATTTAAAGTTGAGGTTATGTCTCCACAAGATGGCGAGCTTCCTACGTTTCAAGATAAACCTGATGCATCCCTCTGACATTTCACATAGCAGTCACACCAGTATCATGTCTTCTAGCTTTATTTATCTGGTACAAATGCAGCCCTTGTTATATTGAAGGAACACAAAGCAGCAGGGAGATGAAGTTTAAAAAGAACTTTACACAATCATATTATACCTTGGCAGATGAAAAATCCATCTATGGGCGTTTAAAGGTTTCCGATTTAGCTAGAGATCCTAACTTTTGAGGGTCTGTCTGAGCAAACATGAAAAACAATACATAGTTACTACTTCTCCCGTGCCGCTGACTCGCTGAGATCTGAATGTCTGCATTCACCCAATCTCGCAGTTGGAGTGCTTTGAGTTAGAGACTAGCACACCCTCTTTGTTGTAGTGAATGGAGATGGCGCTCTCCAGTTATTGTGACAGAGACGGGGCTGGTCCTCAAATTGGTGGACGGGCGCCCAAGGAGACCCTTGGTGTATGCATGCTGCAGAGTAAAGGGTCTGCCAGAGCACTGCAAGAAGCTGCTGAGTTGAAGAGGTTTGTACCTGTAAGCCTAAATGGCACTTTGGACTTTTAATGCTGTATTTTGGATAAGGGACAGCCACCTCCACTAACTGTAAATATAAGTTACACATCCTACAGGGAATCAGCGCAGAGTAAGAGCCATAAGTATCGCCATACTACCTATTAATAATGCACAAGTTTTGGATATTGTGGGGAGGGGCTGTTTCATTATTCTAAGTATGTCACACACCCCGCTTCAGAATATTCATAACACGTGGGTAATACCGACCTGAAGGGGCGTTCCTGCAGAGATGATAGTAAAAAGAAAGCCCCTCCCTGATCCATAAATACCTGGGACCTCCCACTCATCACCCAGTTTTCCATCTCTGCAGACGGCGAGCAAGTCAGAAGATGTCTCCTCCTTGCACAGGGGGATTTAAGGTAGCCGGGATGATTCCCGGCCCGTTACTTATTATTTCCGTTTGGACCCCTTTTTTCTCTTGAACATATATGCCTCCCAGCCATGGCTGCAGGTCCAGGCGAGGGTAGATTGGCACCTCTGGTGCTCAGGAGCAACGCTCCGCCGTGAGACCCTATACAAGAGGGTAGGCGGCTTTACCGGGTTGGTGACCCCGGTTTGGGATGCCCTGTCCCTTAGCCTTAACATGGGAATGGCCCTCCCAGGATCCCTTTCCACTGTGGGGATGGGGGGTGTGGGTCCTCTTTTTATTACACTCTTTCTTGGCTCTGTCTTTTAACTAACTGCCTTGGATGATACATTGTTTTTATGTGTGTGTGTGTCTCTTTAATTTATGTCAGCACCGCGGCCGTTTGTAATGGAGGCCTCCGTGCTGTGCTGGGGTTTTCTTTGCCATAATGGCGGCGGTAGTTTACCTCAGGGACACTTGTATATGCAATGTATTAGAGGGGGCGGGGCCGGACCTTCGGCGCGGGGCCGGGGTCCGTCCCTCCCTGTTTTTTTTTTTTTTTTTTGTGCTGCTGTGTTGTGGTCAGGCAGGGTCTGTAGACGTGCGGTTGGAGTGTATGCTTTCAACTTTTTCTGTATTGTATTGAACCGGCCAAGCGCCGCAGCCGCACATTCGCTGCGGCGCCGGCCGGTTTTGGCGCTTCTTTTCATGAGGGGATTTTTCCCTCACGATTCTAATGGGGGCGGGGCCAGACGTGCGGCGCGTCATCGCGGCCCGCCCACACCTATCTCGGCGCCGCTGAGGAACTGTGGCCATGCATAGGAGGGGGTGCGGGGCTTGGTGACGCGCGCGTCCCACGCTGGCCACGCCCCCTCCTCCTCTTTTCGGTCAGAGAAGATTCTCCTCACGATCGGGTGGCCGTGTGAAGTCCCTGCGGTTTTGTGAGTGGCCTGTGGCCCCCTTTTTTTCTAGTTCGCTCTTTTGTTTCTCTTCTCCTCATGGGTTCTTTCTTTCTTTTCTTTCAGAACGGAGGCTTATCAGGAGGATCTTCTATAGTATTAGAGGGTTTCTCCCGGTCCTAATCCCTGGGTTCATTTTATTGTTCACAAATCCTCCCACTCGGGACATTAAAGGGGCATCCCGGGTCGTCTAATTGGCGTAATTCCCTGGGTCTTAGCGACTATTCAAAGTTCACCTTATGGAGGCATCCCCGGATACTGGGCTCGGGACCCCTTCGGGGCATCCCCGGAAGTGTATGTTGTGTGGGGTATCCATTACTGGGGATGATGTGTTACTATGTATACCATGTGCACAACAAACTATTACGCGGCAGTCCGAACCCCAGGCGTCGGGGTCAGCACAGCCGGTCGCTTCATCTCCCCCTTCCGCCTTGACGCGCGCCCCGTGTGACGTTGTCATGGGTAGGGACCTGCAATCTGAGATGTGCGCCAGATTGGCCAACCTTGAGAAAATCGTCTCCAGCTGGAATGGGACAGGCCGGCTCGGCTCCCAGGCATCCCTCAGGGGTGGGATAGGAAATATCCCTTTCCTTCGGAGGCAGTTAAGCGCTGGGCATCTCCCCCCGAGGTGGATGCGCCGGTTTTGGGGTTGTCCAACTCCTCGGTTTTAAATAGGCCTGATTGTTCCACCCTCAAGGATGGAGAGGATAAACGTATTGACCAGATGGCTTGTCATGGTTTTACTAGCGTTGGCTCAGCCATACGTCCTGTGTGTGCTTCGGAACTAATGGTGTTGGCTGCCAGGTCTGTGGTCAGGGACCTGTTGAATTCTTCCGGGCTTCGTCCTGGTAGTAACGAGTTCCTTAGCCTTAAACGGTGTGAGTTGTTTTTATCCTTTGTGTTAACTGCCTTGGATGATACCTTGATGATGTGTGGAAGGACGTCGGCCCTACTGGTGACTATTCGGCGGTCGGTGTGGCTGCGCCAGTGGGCGGCCGATTTTATGTCCAAAAAGTCGCTGACGGCTCTTCCTTTCGTCGGACTACGGCTCTTCGGAGAGACTTTGGACTCTGTCACCAAGGGTGGTCGGTTACCTCAACGCAAGAAACAACGCCGTCCCTTTCGGGGGGCGCCTTCCTTTACCCCCTCCTTTCGTGGGGCCAGATCTGGCAGGGGTTCTGCATTTCCCCCTTCCAGAGGAGATTCTGGGAGCAGGGGCAGAGGACGGGCCCGTTCTGGATACAGTTGGGGCTCTAAGCCCAAACCGGCTACTAAGCCAGCTCAGCAATGAGGGGGCGCCCTCACCCATGCGGGTGGGGGGACGGCTGCGACACTTCTCCCAGATCTGGGATCGAGAGGTCTCAGACAGATGGATCCGGGAAGTGGTGTCTTCCGGTTACAAGCTAGAGTTCGAGCTTCGCCCCCCCTCCAGATTTTTCAGGTCTCGGATGCCTTCGGAGCCTCTGGCGGCGCAGGGGCTCCTGGTGGCAGTAGAGAAACTTTTGGATCTGGCTGTCATTTGCCCAGTGCCCCCCTCAGATCGGGGCAGGGGCTTTTATTCCAATCTGTTCACGGTACCCAAGAAGGACGGATCGATCCGACCCATCCTGGATCTGAAGTTTCTCAACAGGTTCATCCGGCCGCGGAAATTCCGCATGGAAACGCTACGCTCAGCTATCCACTCTCTTCGCCAGGGAGATTTTCTGACGTCCATAGACATCCAGGACGCTTACCTGCATGTTCCGATTTTTCCAGCGCACCAGAGGTTTCTCAGGTTCGTGGTGGAGGATCGGCATTTTCAGTTTGTGGCACTGCCTTTCGGTCTCACCTCGGCTCCTCGGGTATTCACCAAGGTGCTAGCGGGGGTGATGGCTCTGCTCAGAGTTCAGGGTATCCGCATCGTGCCCTATTTGGACGATCTACTGATCATGGCCTCTTCCTTCAACCAAGCGGAGTCAGATACCAGATTAGTGGTGTCCACTCTGGAGAGGTTCGGTTGGGTTCCGTCCAGAGTTCTGGTTTTTCTGGGAATGTCTCTGGACACCTCGCAGGCCAGGGTGTTTCTGCCTCAGGCCAAGATTCTTTTGATTCAGGAGTTAGTTCGGCTTCTCTTGTCGGCCCCTCGTCCGACCATTCGACTAGGGATGCGGCTGGTGGGGCTTATGGTGGCCTCATTCGAGGCAGTTCCCTTTGCGCAGTTTCATACAAGGACGCTTCAGCTTCATCTGTTGAAGGTTTGGGACAAGTCTCCACTATCGTTGGATCAGTCCTTCCTGATGACTCCCCGAGTTCGTCGATCCCTGCAATGGTGGCTGGGGTCTGTCAATCTGTTGAAGGGCAGATCCTTTTTGGCACCGTGTTGGGAAACGGTCACCACGGATGCCAGCCTGTCAGGTTGGGGGGGTATTTGGAAGAACCTACAGTTTCAGGGTCTGTGGGGCCCACAGGAGGCTCACGAACCCATCAATGTTTTGGAGTTGAGAGCCATCAGGTTGGTTCTGTTTCGCTTGACTCATCAGTTGCGAGGCCTGCCAGTTCAGGTCCGGTCGGACAACAGGACGGCGGTTGCTTACATCAATCACCAGGGGGGGACTCGCAGCAGGAGTGCCCTCAGGGAAGTGTCTTTGATTCTGGACTGGGCGGAGAGTCACGTTCCGTGTATCTCAGCAGTCTACATTCCAGGAGTGGAGAACACGGAGGCGGACTCTCTGAGCAGGGCCTCCTCTCGCCAGGGGGAGTGGTCTCTCAGTCCCCAGGTGTTTCGTTCGATATGTCTCAGGTGGGGGTTCCCAGCGGTGGACCTCTTTGCCTCTCGTCACAATCACAAGCTTCCTGCCTTTGTGTCTCTCTCGCAGGATCCTCTGGCTCTTGCAGTGGATGCCATGTCTCTGAACTGGGGGGATCTGGGGTTCCTTTACCTGTTCCCTCCGTTTCCAATGGTAGCCAGAGTGGTGCGCAAGCTGACTCTGGAGGGCGCGTCAGCGATTCTGGTGGCACCAAGGTGGCCAAGGCAGGTTTGGTTCGCAGACCTGGTAAGACTGGCAGAGGACCAGTTCGTTCTGCCTCTACTGCCGGACCTGCTCACCCAGGGTCGGCTGCGCTATCCCAATTTACCTTCGCTGGCTTTGACGGCGTGGCTGCTGAAACCGCCATCTTGAAGGAAGAAGGTCTTTCTGACGCGGTGGTTCAGACTCTTATTAGCGCCAGGAAGCGCTCTTCCTCTACTATTTACTATAGGACTTGGAGGTCCTATATTGACTGGTGTGAAAGTAGGTCTTTCTCTTGTAGGGAGTTCTCCATTTCTAGAATCCTGGAGTTTCTTCAACATGGTCTGGATCTGGGGCTTCAACTTAGTACCTTGAAGGGGCAGGTCTCTGCCCTGGCGGTGTTCTTTCAAAGGTCCTTTGCACTTCATCCCTTAGTCAAGACCTTTTTCCAAGGAGTTACGCATGTACGGCCTCCTAGGAAGCCTTTTGTTCCAGTTTGGGATTTGAACCTGGTTCTTTCTGCTCTTCAAGGTCCTCCGTTTGAGCCCTTGAATGAGGTTGCTTTGTCTTCTCTTACTCAAAAGGTGGCCTTTTTGGTGGCTATCACTTCAGTTCGGCGTGTTTCTGAGTTGGCAGCTTTGTCCATTAAAGCTCCGTACTTCGAAAGGCATCAGGACAAGGTGGTCTTTCGTTTCAAGCCGGATTTTCTTCCTAAGGTGGTCTCTGCTTTTCATCTGAATCAGGACATTGTTCTGCCTTCTCTATGTCCTAATCCCAGCAACGACAAGGAAAGGGCGCTGCATTCCTTGGATGTGGTTCGTGTTGTGAAATATTATCTGGTGGTTACGTCTTCCTTTCGTAAGACTGATGCTTTTTTTTGTGGTGCCTTTTGGGCCTAGGAAAGGTTTGGCTCCTGCCAAATCTTCCATTAGTAAATGGATTCGTCAGGCCATCATTGGGGCCTATTCTGCCAAGGGGAGGAGTCCCCCTTTTCGTGTTACTGCTCATTCTACTCGTGCGGTTGGAGCGTCCTGGGCTTTCCAGCACCAGGCCTCTGTTGAGCAAGTTTGTAAGGCCGCTACTTGGTCCTCTGTTCACACTTTTTCCAAGTTTTACAAGGTTGATGTTCGGGCCTCAGCGGATGCTGTTTTTGGCCGCAAAGTTCTGCAAGCTGTTGTGGTTTAAGTTGTGCATTGTTGCCTTGTTTTGGATCCCCGCCCTTTTTATGGACACTGCTATTGGATGTCCCACGTGTTATGAATATTCTGAAGCGGGGTGTGTGACATACTTAGAATAATACCATTTTGTGAAATACTCACCTGTAAAATGGGTATTATAAGTATGTCACACACCCCGCTTCACCCGCCCTTCTTGTATTCGGGATCCTTTATATTGTGAACTTTGCGTTATTTTGTTTTATATTTGCCTCTTCCTGGTCCCTTACCTTACTGCTTCTATATACTGGGTGATGAGTGGGAGGTCCCAGGTATTTATGGATCAGGGAGGGGCTTTCTTTTTACTATCATCTCTGCAGGAACGCCTCTTCAGGTCGGTATTACCCACGTGTTATGAATATTCTGAAGCGGGGTGTGTGACATACTTATAATACCCATTTTACAGGTGAGTATTTCACAAAATGGTATTTTCATTTTGTCGTCCTCACCATATTTTGAGGATTTAGTATTGCTTTTGCACATAAAAACACCATATTTAGTGCTGGTCACCACAGTTTCATCTTAAAGGGATACAGAAGGCAAAGGCAATTGTTAGACCATTGTGTCGGGCTACGTTTGGCATGGTCCTAAACTGTTTTCCATTTTTAAATTGAAGAAATTCCCGAGATATCGAGGTTTACAGTTTCATCTCTTGATTTCTCTTCCGAAGCATGTGGGCATGGTTATAATGTGATGCCTCACATTACCTGGTCTGTGGCAAAGGAATTCAGGGTGTGTGCCACTACTCTTTGCCTTGTTTCTACTTTCAGAAGCAACTGTATTCTGACACGAAGGGAGAGCACAGCCATGATGAGGTGAGCTGCTGAATGACAGTTTATGCACTTTGCCGACAGTGTCCCTTTAATGCAGCTGTTGATTTTTCTGTTGGGCTAGATCTTCACAACAGGGTAACAGCCAAACTAAACCACAATGCCTTATATTCACCTGTAATGCAGAGATGTCAGCCTGACCAATTCCTGCAAGTTCTGCACCTAGCGCTGACCATTTTCCTAAACAAACCTGGACTTCAATTAAAAAATTACCTAGAAAAAAAAATTACCTAGAAAGGGCAGGAGTCCCCAACCTGAGATCCAAATGCTGCTTGTGGGCTTTCTAATGAAAATGCATTCCTGGGCTTTATGGAGGAGGTCTTTATGTTTTTAACTTCTAAATCTTAATTGGACCTCCTACCCATGTTAACTTTTGACATATCCCAGGTTGTTAATTTGAGATGGTTAATTAATGCTTTTTCTGTTTTTTGCGATTCAGCCTGAAGAAAGTATCCCCAATTCAGAAAGAATGGTTTCGTCTTTTTGTCTTTCTTACAATGCATTTAGCCAATCCATTCTTAATAGGAAAGCTATTTTCGGCTCCATCGAGGGTATATTCTTGCTCTGCCACCATTCACACCAATGCGCATGTGCTGTAAAAAGCTGCCCATAGCAATCTATGGGCGCTTTCACATGTACTTTGGCCGTTTGCGGAGTGCTCCACAAAACTCCCGCCAGTAGTGTCTTGAGGGTACAGCACTAGCGATCCCCTCCCATGTGAGTGGAGAGTGCTGGTGCTGAATGCCCTCCACGCGCTGCACGCAGCGATTGCGGGGCACTCGCCTGGCATTGTGTGAAACCAGCCTCAGAGTTTTAGATGTCATTGGGCCTAGCTGTGTGGTTATATTCTATGTTTTATGTGCGCTGTAGTCTTTTGGCTTTTTTACTAACAATGCAGCAAAAACTAACACATGCAGCAACACTGCTGTACAGTATTGAAGATCTGTGGTGAATAATTATTTCTGTGGTTGTCATGTCTCCAGCTGTATCTAATTTAACAGTAATTTCATGCTCATTTGTAATTAATATTTATGGATAATGTAATATGCGGACTGTTATCCCTCTACAAGTCAGCTTTTCTAAAGATGCTGCGGCTCAGTTTGTGTACTCTTGCCAAATACTTTTATGGAACCCATATATTTTTTAACAACTAGCAGCACTATAGTAGATAATTAAGTAATTCATTCTACGTAGTTCCTAAAGCTGTGCAAACTGTACACCATATTACAAAACTTCTAAAAACTAGTTAGCCCTCTTAATGTGGACCAACGCTCATATGGGTTGACCCTGGAATCTAAAAAAAACTGCAGGGCCAGATGATTCTGTATCCTTGGGGCATCCCATTTTGGGATGACCTGTGTGAAACCCTCCTGGATGGCCTATATATTCCCCCCACTGGCAATCCCACAGCACATGTTTGGGCCTGTCGCGGGAGCTGAAGATGAGACCGGGGATGCAGCCACTCCCTGTTCTCTGTCGGGCTCTGCTGGCAAATATGCACGGCATAGAGCTCTTATTGGATGAGAGCCTGTGCATGTAAAATTGAATCGCTGTTGAGTAAACAGGTGTTCCCAGGGCGTTTCACACAGGGACATGGACCAAAATCCAGGATGGTTGAAATCCCAGGTTTTAATGTATAGAGATTTGCTTCAGGACAGTCTGATCTGGGATGCTCTGCATTATGAAACCCTCTGGTTTCACCATAAACTTGCCTCGATCCCACAGCTGCATCTAAGCTTAGCTGCAATCCACAGCACCCCCACTCCCTCTGGGCCCGCAGCACGTGCACAAAACAGATCTGCGCTGTAGGATTAAGAATTGACGTATGTTTACACGGCAGTTTAACACTGAGGTGCATCCCAAACAGAGGGAACGATTTAACCTGGACTATTTTTTTTTAGACTCTAGTTAGGGGTTTGGTCTACTGTAAAGATAGTTGGAAACTCTGTATTTCCAGTGCTGGTGAGCCTAGGAACCAGTTGTTACAATGGTTTTAGACAGTGGGAATAGGTTCTTAAAGTGGGGTTTTGTTGCTCTTTAAGTGACATCTGACAGGCAAGGTACAAGAACAGCAGACAGTCTTCAATCCATTGTAACTGAAAGCCAAGCCAGAGGTCTGTGTCAAGTATCATGCCAAGGTCAAAGAGCATGGTGTGAACGCTCTGGCCAAATGTGGTGCATCCTTGGGTATGCTAAACTGGAGACTCACCCCCCCCCCCCCCCCCACAGGGAAGGATAGACTTTTGCTGCAGACTGCTTGCTCCTAGCTCGTAGCCTACAGGCATGTTTAAAGCAAGTGGCCAAGTATGGAATCTGGGGTCCGTAATTATGTCTTCTTAGCAACCAAGGCCAACTGCACATTAGCATTTTATATGGTTTGCTGTGGGTCAAAATCACTTTTACTTTGCAATGCTATCTATAAGGATATCTGAGAAAAGCCATTGAAGCAGATGTCTCTCAATGGGGAGCGCATGCTGCTGCATCCCCGGCGGTGTACGCATTCCCAGCACAACCCGCACAACAATGAGAGACGTTTGCCGAAGGACATAGTACATTACTGGACAAGATGTGCCGCTGGAACAGGGAATGGTGAGTTTTTACAGGCGCCCTGGGGGGTTTCACACACATCGGGATAATCGCGGGAAGCCCGGCCCTGGAAACCTTCAAATTCCAGGGCCAGACCGGGTGGATTTTATTCTACTTTAAAGCTCGACCTTTGTCCTTCAGTGTGCCAAAGGTATTAAAATGTTGCAAGTATACTATATTTCTCAATAAAGTGTTACTTGTGCCACTCTGTCTATATATAACTGCTCGTGTGGAATAATTTACCTACATATAATGTTTCATTTCCAGTTCATTTAAGTCCTGGTATATGAGCAATGCATGGCAATATATTCTACAAAGCAGAGAAATGGCCAAGTTTCTCTCTCTAGACGTATGCTGGCAGCCTTTCCAGCCACAATGGTATGCCAGTTAAATGATTTACATAGATTATGTAAATGGCAACATATCTACAATCTTTAAACCGTGTATGTTTGACAAAAAATATAAATGTTCCTGTTGAGGCAAACCCCCCCCTTAATACATTAACCCTTTAAGCGTCAGCCTACCTAGAGCTTTTGTCATCCTCAGCGCTACACATGTTTAACTGTGATTTTTTTTTTTTTTTTTTTTTAACCGGACCTTCAGCATCATTTAATGAAAAGCTCAAAACCTTAAACTACTCCCCAGCATCTAGAATGAATATATTTTAAATTTTTAGCCCCCACTGGGCTGCAACTCTGTTCAGGACTCTAGGATACGGGTGCTGCCATGACTCAGAAGCATCACACATGGAGAGGAGAGCAGGAAAAAAGTACAAGGGGTGGTGTTCTAGCTGTGCTTTGCACAGACAGAGCAGAGCTGGGGTCAGGGAAAGGACAGCAATCCCAGAATGCAGAGCGACACAGTCAGAAGACACTTCCTGTTTCCAGGTTGCCTGATGCCCCATGAACCGCCATCTTGGATGTTTAAAGGCTAATGACATGCAGTAGATGCAGGTAGGATGATTTTCCCTGTATGTACAGGGTGTGGGAAACATATAAGATATTCTTATTCAGGCTGAAGGTCCACTTCAATGGATTTCCTATGAAAATTATATATTGTGTCTGGGCTTTAACATAAGATGTCTTGTGTGTCATTTTTGTTAGTGTATTCTTAATATTTTTGGGTGAAATATTTGCAAAAAAATAAAATATTTTTCACAATTAGTGTTTTTTTTTGTAATAAAAATGTAAGTATTTCAATAAAATCATATTACATTTAAAAGCCCAATTTCTCCCTGTAACAATAAAAAAAACAGAATCGAAGGCACATTGTTCTAAAATATATATGCAAACAAGAAAAACAAGTTAAATCTGAAAAGGGGAAGGACCCCCGAACAGAACAATACCCAACATGCATTGGCACTGCTCAATGGTAGGGTTACAAAATACCCCAAGCTAAAACATGCACGTAAGAGTAATTTTAATATTCTAAGTATACAGCACGTCCTGTTCCAGAAGATATTCCTTACTCTTGGGTTATACATCCAGTAGATGGCGCTTGACTGCAGAGACAGAAAAGTGGCTCCTCCCAGCCCCATATATACCAGGGACCTCCCACAAAATCCCCAGTTCTTCTCTGCAGTCAGGGCTGCGATGACTAGAAGATGGCTCTCTCTACTCGCAGGTGAGCGGGGCTATTAGCCTGCGGCCCTGTAGGACTATTCCCACCCGTTTCCTTTTACTGCCTCCCAGCTTAGGCTGCACTGGTTCGCGTGAAGGTAGGCAGCCTATGCCACCCCAATTTACAAACGCTGGCTTTGACGGTCTGGCTGTTGAAACCTCCATCTTGATGGAGAAAGGGCTGCCTGCCTCGGTTGTAAATACCATGATCAGGGCTAGGAAGAGGTCCTCTTCTTCCATCTACTACAGGGTTTGGCGTACTTACATTGACTGGTGCGAGTCTAACTCGCTTCCCTGTCATGTGTTTTCCATTCCTAGGATTCTGGAGTTTCTGCAACATGGTTTGGATCTGGGTCTTCAGCTCAGTACTCTGGAAGGCCATGTTTCTGCTTTAGCTATTTTTTTCCTATGTGTTTTTCTTTTATATGATGAACTGACCATCACGGATTGAGATTTATAAATACTTATGGAATACACCTATTATACCTTTGGAATTGTCTACGGAGCACGTTTTTTATAAGGAGTTTTTTATATCATGTTCTGGTAAGCGCACATCTATTTGAGGGTGACCACTTCTGAAGGGTGCATGCGTTTTGGTATATCCACTGAATTTAGCAAATAATTGCTTCTTTGGAGAACTGTTATATCCAGCATTAGTGCATGCACTTTGTCACAAATGTGATATCTCTACTGATGAACTTTGTGAATGTAAATAAGTGTTTCCTTTGGAGAACTGCTATATTTGATAACAGTGCATGCTCTTTTGGGACAAGTGTGTCGTTTTTTTTCTATTGATGAATTGTTTGTGAATACAATTTCCTTTTTTTTTTTTTTTTTTTGCTCTGTGCCATAAATTATATACATTCGGTTTGAGGCTTACTAGGGATAAGTGTCTGGCACGTTGCAGCATTACAACTACTCTATGCTTATTGGATTAACGAGGAGTGCGGTGTTTTATATATATAATCGAGCTTTTGATTATGACCACACTCTTTTATGGGTTAAAGGATGTTTCACATTTTATTTCATAAGTTTAAAATACAATTTCATTACATCAAATGTATCCCAGTGATCAGTGATCAATGATACTATGTACAAATCTAAAAATTACTCTTCACTCACACACACTCTCATTTTTTGTTACATAGAGTTCCTCCTCAGACTATTTTACTGTTGGGCAGACATATTTCGCCACTCTTTTTGGCTTTCTCAATGCCCTTATAGAGAGAGAGAAGAGATCAGAATAAGTGTGTATAACTTCCATTTCATAACATTATCATGATAATATTTAGTCCAATTGGTATTAGATAAGCATGTTATTTCATGTAATACCTGTGCAAAGCTTGTATTCATATGCAATAAATCTTCACCGTTCACTATCCAGTGTTTACTATATACATTCGAGTTGCATCATTGTGCATTAATTGCTGAGAAGGACGTGGAAAATCACAAGCCGTTATTTCTCATGATAAAGGGCTTGAGAAATGGCCACTTTAAAATTAGTGTCATTTGGTATCATTATATATTCAGTATCACCTGAGTTACTTAAATTACCTTAGAAGGGCTTGTGAGGTATTATCCCAAAGGATAGTAGAAGCCAGATAGCCCTCCATTTCTACATATACCCTCATGCTCATCATGGGGAAATATCAATTTACTGCCCCCCAACATACTGGCTTAGCCAAAACCATTATGGATGGGGAAAACAGTGCTTGGTCAAATCGTCCTCAGCCCACAAACCTCTCTCCCATCATCTCAGATACAGGTTAGCAAACGATGGGGCACATGTTGTCCCCATCGCTGTCCCCTGTATCTGGTGGTACAGTTGATTTTTAAAGAGAAAGAGGTTGTGGGTGAGGACGAAATTGAGGAGCCGGAGCAGGAACAAGTTATGATTATGCTCTTCAATGTCCAATTCATTCAGAAAGGCCTCAACTGCCTTTAGCCTCAGCTCATGTGGGATGCTCGAGTAAAGGGCCTCCACGTCCAGAGTCACCAAGAAGGCATCGGGGCTCACCCATAACTCGTCAAGGACACAAACAATATGGCTCGTGTCCTTTACGTATGATGGTAGGCCCGTTACCAGGGGCTGAAGATGCTGGTCAACATATCGGCTGGCTTTCTCTGTTAGAGCCCCCATGCCCGAAACAATGGGCCGCCCTGAGGTGCCCGACTTATGCACTTTAGGAAGTGCATAGAATGTGAGTATTTTCGGGCATGGGGACTCCAAATAGCCAGCCGTGTGGGCATCAATTACCCCCTGGCCCCGGGCCTGATGAATGATGGCGTGATAGTCCTGAGCATCCCTGGCAAGTCTGGACGTGGAGGCCCTGGCATACCATCCTTATTGTTCAGGATACGCATACACATTGCCTCATATTGTTGTACTGACATCACAACTATATTTTCCCCCTTATCTGCAGGCTTTACAATAATCTGCTGATTAGTTCTAGTTCCTTCAATGCTTGTAAGTTTGTATTTAAGTTGGACTGTTGTTTCATGTTGTGGGGTAATTGCTCAATTTCAGACACTACTAGGTTAGTGAATGTAGCCACATTATGGTTTATCCCCATATGTGGGTAATAGGTGGAAGTTTTTTTTAAACTTCTTTTTTCGTGTTCCCCCTCTGACTAAACCAGCTACCTCCATTGCTAGGTCCTCCATGTCTTTAGTTAACTGTTGTTCAGAGGGTAGATCTACCCCACTGACCTATTCCCCATCTTTTGGCATGAATTGGAACTTGCAGAGAACCTTCCTCGAGAAGAGGGGAAGGTCTTTAACTGTTTCAAATAATTTAGCCCTAATCTCAATAACTTGCACTGTCATCAGTCAGGATGTGTTCTGATAAATTTATTATGTCATTCTGTCTTTTGACCTTATCCACTTCCCCTATTTGTGCTGAGGGTTTGGAAAGAGTGTTAACTTCTTCACTGTTTGTACGGAATTCTTTCGCCCATCTGCGGACTGCCTTCCTTCATATGTTTCTACGTCGATTCTGTTGCTTCCTAAAAAATCCTGTCTGGAGCTATTAATGTTTTGAATTTCCTCTATCCCAAGGGTACTGTCCTGCATCTTTCGTTTTGTCACTTGTTTTTGACCCTCTTCTCTCTCCGATAGGAGTATTTCTCTTTGAGGTGGCCCTCGTCTGGGTTTTTTTCCTCTCTCAGTATTTGATCTGAACCTGCGCTGTGGGACCCATGTATCTGACCTATTATATGTGGATCTCTCCCTAGAGGAAGATGTATCTGACGAGTTGCCAATACGTCCCCGACGTTCCCTTCTTCCCCTGCCTTGACTATAGGAGTCCGGCCATATGTACGCCTCTTTCTGCTTGTAGGCCATTTTATCCCTAAATAGTTTTTTTTCCTTAATTTGTATTATCTCTTTAAGTTTTTCTATTGATTCTTGGATATTTGCATCTCTCATCTGAAATTTCTCGTCTTTCTGTTTGTCATCCAACACCCCTATGGTGGCTTTAATTTGATCTGTGACGTTGTTCAGTTGTTGGGTATGATGAGTGATCAACAGTTGGACAACAAAATGGAATTGTAGCGCTGATCAGCAGCAACACATTAATACATCAATACACTCGCATCCTCATAACAGATTGTAAGGTTATTAATTCACTTCCTCCTTCAGACTCCAATGCACAGCGGTGTGTGTTATGCAAAAACCACTGTGGAGTCTTATTTGGGCCGCAACACTAAGCCGTTTTCTGCCGGCGCCGTATGGGCTCCAACAAAATGGAGCCTAGGCGCTGACAGGCCGGTGACGCACCACGCCACATCCGGGGATCTCCGATTGGCGGTGGGTGCGCTCCGGCGCCTGGAGCGCACAACGTCACTTCCGGCATTGGCCGGGGGGGTTGGCCGGGCGCCGGAGCGCACATTTAAGCGTCACTGGAGCGCCGCTTTTTCTCACCCCTAGACAGACGAGCAACCAATATTGAGCCAGGAGAGCTCAGTGAAGGTATCCCGAGGAGAACAAACTATTTATCCAGCATTCGCGGTGTACACATCGTGTTTCACCCTTAAAGGCACAGCAAATTCATACGAATATATTAAGATTGCCCATTTGGCACTGGGAGGCTACAATAAACTGTACACATCCTTTGTCAATCACGCAGGTTCCCCATTAAGATAATTTGTCGGAGCACACGACCTAGTGCCACTATCCTTTGGGATAATACCTCACAAGCCCTTCTAAGGTAATTTAAGTAACTCACATGATACTGAATATATAATGATACCAAATGACACTAATTTTAAAGTGGCCATTTCTCAAGCCCTTTATCATGAGAAATAACTGCTTATGATTTTCCAAAGGGCTATACCCTCAATGAGCTCCTATGAGGGTGTCCTCACCACGTCCTTCTCAGCGATTAATGCACAATGATGCAACTCGAATGTATATAGTAGACACTGGATTGTGAACGGTGAAGATTTATTGCATTTGAATACAAGCTTTGCACAGGTATTACATGAAATAACATGCTTACCTAATACCAATTGGACTAAATATTATCATGATAATGTTATGAAATGGAAGTTATACACACTTATTCTGATCTCTTCTCTCTCTCTATAAGGGCATTGAGAAAGCCAAAAAGAGTGGCGAAACATGTCTGCCCAACAGTAAAATAGTCTGAGGAGGAACTCTATGCAACAAAAAATAAGAAAGTGTGTGAGTGAAGAGTAATTTTTAGATTTGTACATATATCATTGATCACTGATCACTGGAACACATTTGATGTAATGAAATTGTATTTTAAACTTATTAAATAAAATGTGAAACTTCCTTTAACCTATAAAAGAATGTGGTCATAATCAAATGCTCGTTGACCAGGCTGGGGTGGCTTTAACCTGGATATAGCATTGAGTTGGAAGAAATGTTTAGTTTCAGACGAAGAGAGGACATTGTGTTAGAGACAGATTTTCACTGGTGTTCTGCAGTACAGCTGGGGTGAGGTTCCGGGCTGAAGTATATAGTTGGGTGTCATCAGCATATAGATGGTACTGAACCTCAAAGATAGTGATAGTCTGTCCGATAGGGGCTGTGTAGAGAGAAAAGTGGAGAGGCTCTAGTTCTGAACCCTGAGGAACTCCCAAAAGAATGAGGGAAAGTAGAGGAGATGGAGCCAGCAAAAGATACACTGAAGGAGCATCCAGAAAGGTAGGAAGAAAACCAAGAGAGAGCATTTTCTTTAAGACCAATAGATTGAAGCATGCCGAGTAGGACATTGTGTACTACTGTGTCAAATGCTGCTAAAAGATCAAGCAGAATGAGCAGTGATTAGTCACCATTGCATTTGGCAGTCAGAAGGTTTTTTGTCACTTTGGTGAGGGCAGTTTCTGTTGAGTGTAGAGTGCGGATTCCAGATTGCAGTGGGTCGTGGAGAGAGTTGTCCGAGAGCTGATGAGGTCGGGAGACCAGCCTTCTGTGACTGGGTTGAATATGAGAGTAAGCTAGGCGAGAGGGTCAATGACACTTGGTGGCTGGGAGCCAATTTCTTGCTTATAACAACCTACATAAGTATGCTAAATAGCAAGAACAGATGTCGGCGTCATCTAAAATGCAGACATTTAGCAATATTTCTGGCCCGTTTCCACCCCCCCTTAGCTGGACATACCTGTAGCCATCTTCTCTTCAAATGTTCTTCAGCGCTGAGTGTCATTGCAGCCTATGTAATGACACTGCACATGCGCGAGATCCAAGGTGCAGCGCAGTGCATGTTGGAATTGCAAAATGCCGCTGCCCAACAGAGGACGTCAGGAAAGCAGAGGGATGCCGAGCGCAATTCAACCGGAGAAGTAAGTTAATAATATCTGATTTGTAAACCGGAGGGGCAGTGGGGCCGGGCAAGCCAGGTCTTGGGAGTTTTTACTAACTCCCCATGATCTATAATGTTCCTCTTTAAAGCTGTCGCTCCTGATTTCTCCTTTTTATAGGCAACCCCTCTTATTATTTAGACTACTTGTGTGGATTATTATTGTTGACCTATTATTTCAATGGAGCTTGTTTATTTTTTACATTGTGACTGCACTCACCTGGTAAGCTCGCTTAATTCTGTACAGAAGCCCACACTATGTGTCATCAGGCCAACACCTTTAGTTTAACCCCATACACCATATCTGCTCTGTGTGGCTAAATCTTCAAGTGAGTCAGCAAGTTTCAGAGCTCTCTCACTTCTTAATTCAATCTTTGGGAGAGGCTGGCTAGCTTTTGAAGAACTGTGGCACCTGACCTGAGTGTCAGGTGGTAGATGCAGATTTGTGCCCCCAGCCGTTGTCTCAAATTCCATTTTCAATGGCTTTGGTCAGTCAGGACCAGGGCTAAGAACCCTTGGGCCCAGGCTCAAGTATGAATGCTTCCCTTGTTTGAAAATAGGAATGACAAAGTGCAACAATGCTGCAAATTATTTATGTTCCCCCAAAAAATGGGAGACGTTGTACACAATTCTGGAGGTCTTTTTCAAAGTGTGGACAACTACCCACCCCATAATCGAGGTGGACCACACTGTTGAACTTGTTAGACCAACAGTTCTCCCAATGGAGGACAAACTAGTTAATGTTTGTGTGAAACCCCTAGTCATGCAAAGGCCCTGCTTTTATGGAAGGACCTCCTCTTTTCGTTCTTCTGTCATTTCAAAGCATATTGAAATCTCTGATTATATGTAAATAGCTTAGGTATTCTAAGTGAAGCTGTCTTCTTTGCTTCAATTTCTGCGTTGTGACTGAACTAGGAAGGGCATGTCAGGTGCACCTTTATGCACGCTCTGCAGTGGTCAGAGACGGCTTGTGACCACTGTGACTTGCTGTGCTCTGCTTATTCGGGCTGAGAGCTTAAAGTGGACCAACACCCAGGGGTGATCGGCCCGGGAATCTATAAGATTCCCGGGCCGATCACCTCCCTCACCGCTGGGCATCCGAGATCGGGATGTCCTGCTGGGTGAAACCCCCCCCCCCCAAAAGCCCCCAAAAAACCTTACCTTATCGGCGACGGATCAGCCGCCGCCGCCTCCCGCGTGCCCCTCTAGCAGCGCGCGTTTGTGAATGGCCGTCGCGGCCATTCATTTAGGCGACGGACAAGCAGCCACCGCCGCCTCTGTAGGAGGGACGCGCGGGAGGCGGCGGTGGCTGCTTGTCCGTCGTCTAAAAGTTTTTTTGGGTGGGGGGGTTTCAAACAGCGGGACATCCTGATCTCGGTTGCCCCGCTGAAGTGGACCAACACCCAGGATAGTGAAAATCCTGGGTGTTGGTCCACTTTAAAGGGACAGGGTGGCTTTATGCTCTCGGGCTTTTTTGTGCAGTCCTGGAGGAGTGAAAATGAAAGGAGGACAAACTTTGGAGCACTGCTACAACTTCTACCCAGCGCTTCAGGAAATTGAGGAAAGGCATACAGGACAGGCATCAGGTGAGCTGCTTGCTGCCCTATTATTTCCTTTGCCTGGATTGTCCCTTTCATTAATGACAATATTTACTGGAAGTTCTTGAATGTGGAATACCACAACACACCAATTCCATGGGGCATTGTGTTTTTGGTTCTTAAATATATGTATATAGCAGGTTTTCATACATTGGGGCAACCCAAATCAGATTGCCCCAAGGGTATGAACCAAAACCCAGGAAAGTATAGTATACTAATATTAGACTGGACTTTATTCCAATTTTTTGTGATACTTGAACTTTATAATGTACGTTGTTGTTTTCAGAGCTTTACAACTGTTTTAAAGCAGCTTACATAGTTGATATAAAAAGCCTACACACCCCTGTTAAAATGGCAGGTTTTTGTCATTTAACAAAGTTCTGAAACTCCAGAAGTTCTAAGATGATTCTTCTTAGTCTGATTTTTTTTAACTTGACATTGAAACAGTAGGGTGTAGTTTTTTTATCTACTGTTTTTATCTACTTTTGTCTACTGTAACTGTAACTATAGGATTGTTATTTATGCGTTTTTACCTGTCGAGCTAAAGCTGAAACAGAGAAAAGAACTGGAGTATTAAGTATTGATAATAGTAATATATTAATATCTGGAAAGGTATACTTTGTTTTTTTTATGCCCAAAATAAACCCTAACACTTTGTTGCATCTTGTAAGAGTGTGGCCAGTAAAGTAGTAGGTTATTTTGTGTCCGTAATTTGTGTGATTCATTCACTTTAAATTGCTATTTTGTATGCGTTGGTTATGATTTTTAGGTAAAATATATAGCAACACGTCAGCAGTTGTGACATAAGGTTTAACAGCTGCCACCAACAGGGAAAGCAATCAACACTGTTAGCACTTAGGATTGTTTCATTTTACAAGTCTATTCAGAGCAGGAAACATACTCTGCTTCTGTTCTGAAAAGGTTTCACTTTTAGAAAGAGATTCTTTCAGTCTGCAAGTTACTCTGTATACTGTAAGACACCCGGAATAACATGGTCAGATTAGTACTTACTGTCTTAAACCAAACCAACACCTGTTTTTTCTTTAACGGGTGTTGGTCCCACAGTCAGCTAATCAAAACAAGCTCTGAATGAATACTGGAGCTCCCAGAAGGCCCGTAATACTCACCTCCACTACGAGCCAGCACCAGGGAAAGGAGTCCCGCGATCAGCCGCCAGGCCGTCACGCGGGCCATGGTCGCTACCTCGGCGCCGGCCACCAGAACAGACTGCCACCATGACCGCTCACCGGCCAATCATGGGACTACGTTCCCAGTGCTGGCTCCTATTGAAGGTGAGGATTACAGGCGTTCTGGGATTTTTTTGCTGGGGGGACTCCAGCATTCTGGATGCCCCCCTTCGAGCTTGTTTTGACTGTGGGACCAGCACCCATTTAAGAGAAAACGAGTATTGGTCCAGTTTAAGCCCCAGGCAAAATATCTAACCACTTTATTATTTAGCTACAGGTTGGGAATTATTATGGCTATCTTTGGTCAAGTACATGGTCTCTAAATGGACTAAAATGGCATAGTAAATTAAAAACATCACTTACCTTGTTTCCTTGTAGTCATGTGGGCTGTAGCGGTGCTGTGCCCAAATTCTCCTGTAGGGTCTCCGACGCACATATGAGCGTCTACCACAGAATGCTGCATATTGTCAGGACACACGACTGGTATAAATATTAACAGCATTAGGAGGTTACTGTATATATGTGCTGAGTTTGATTTGGTGATGGAAGGGCTTTTAATGAGGACCGAAACCTGTATAATTCGGTCCTAGAGTCTTAGACTCTGGTCGGGTAAAAGCTTGGCCTAAGGGCATCCCCGTTTTGAATGACCCCCAGTGCGAACCCCGCCAGCCCCCATATACTCACCTCAACCCAGAATCCCAAGGCACATGTGCACCTCCAAATCAGCATCCCCATGTGGCATTGCCATCTCCGCTCACTTGGTCCTGCACACCCCTGGGGCAGACATTCAAGTCTGCCAGGCAGGTGTGCAGAGCAAGGATGTCGGCCGTGAGCTGTGTATGCATCTGTGCAAGGATCAAGGTGAGGATATGGGGACCCAGGATAGGGATTTACGCTGTGGGGGGTGCAAAAAGGGGTTTGGTTCATTATAAAATTCTTTATGCTGTTTGACTTTATTGGAGAGAATTAATCTTACCTCCTCCAATGTTGTCTGTGACTTTATTGGAGAGTATTAATCTTACCTCCTTCTGTGATCCAATAAACATACCATGGGTATCACATGGACAAGTATAGTCACCGCCTTTTTGTCCTCCTGACACCAATGGCTAGCTGCTTTAGTGTTTCCCTCCTGACAGGTTCTCTATATATTGACCCAACACCCATTTTTGACAAATTGGGCATTGGTCGCCACTGTACTTAGCGTAAACCCACTGCAAAGCCCGATTTCAGCTGAGGCTAACTCACATTTTTATAAAAAAAAATTATTGTTGGTTTGCTTTAAGCTCAATGGCTGATGAGAGGTGTTTTCCTTTCTTTCAGTAACTGTATGTGTGCATATGTTCCAACCATCAGACTGAGAGTCAAACCCAAACAGTCATAACATGGCACGTCAAAGGGAAATACATTTCCAGAATGCTTAGTGCCAGTCCTGTACCAGTCAAAATATTCAGAATTTATTTTATAACGTCTGGAGATAGTACCTAATTACTTTATGCTCAGTAAAGTATTATTGGAAGACTGGAGTGGATGATTAGCAATACGTCCTATATAACAATACAGAAGTAATCAATTTTTGTGCTAATGTGCTATATCTAAAAGTGTACTAATATGGCTGTTTCCTGTATTGTTGCACATAATCAGTATTTGATGCAATATGATTACTCCCAATCCTCTTACTTCATTGTGGGAGATATTAGGAATATACAGATGGTGTGACTAAGTCCAATCCCAAAGATGGGCTGTGCACAGACATACCAGTGAGGTCAGAAAAATAACCTCATTCCTAAGAGGTGAGTGGTCGACTTGTGTGGGACTTGGCAGCCAATCAGCGCAGTGCCTGGGCCAAGACCATGATGAAATGTTTTCCTTCAGTCAGCAGGTAGGCCTAATATTGTTGCTTTTTCCTGCAGTTGTTCTTCACACCCCGCATCGCTAAGTATGTGCTTATGTCCATGTTTTCAAATTGTGAATCTGAAATCAATGTCTTGTCTGCATGTCTGGCATACAAATGCAATCACTTTTAACCCTTTGGTACAAGGCAGAACAAAAGGACATATCTTACTTATAAATGTGTGCAAAAATAGATTACCATTATTTCCAACTGCACAGCCAGACTATCTTTCAGCAAATCTAAAAATAAGTGTTTTTTTCCAGATCAAGGCTTTCTTATTTTTGGCAAACATACCAATATCTATTCTGTAGATTAATTTATGTGTGGCCATTCTTTTGTGGACTATCCCCACAGACCTGATATCAGGTGTTCCATGGGGGGGCATGAGGCTTCACCCGCTTATCTTGCAATGGATCCCATGGTATCTGAAACCAGGTGCCTCTCTTCCAGCTTTATAGGGCAGCCCCATATAAAACTGGAAAATTAAGTATTCTTACCCCTCGTGTGATCCCACAGCACATGTGTGGGCATTACTTAAATCAAAATAGATTGCTGGGTGATGGCGGTCAATCAGAAATCAGAAGAGCTTGTGTCACTTGGCAATCTATTCTGAGTGGAGAGCTGAGTGCTGCCTGTTGGGTCCTTCACTAATACGTGCCCAAGCCGGCCATTCAGAATGCTTGCTTCGTACAGAACTCCACCCAAATGCAAGAAGTGAACTGGACTCCTTGATCAGAGACAATATTTTGGGGTATGTCATGGAAACGAAATATGTTTAAGGAAAAGATGAGCTAGTTCAGGAGCTGTAGGAAGCTTAACTAGAGAAGCGAAATACGGCATCTTACGGAAACGATTAACCACCACCCAGATGACAGTATTATTTTGAGAAGTATGCTCAAGGGTGCATTTTTTTCAAGGAGCCGGAATATTGAGAGTAGACAGTCCCACACCAAGTCACGAAGTATCAACTTCAACAATGACTTGACATCCAGGTGAATTAAGCCTGGGCCTGAGGTAAAGGCTTCCTTCAAGGCCTTCACCCCTGAAGGGGGCCAAACCTCCCCAAAGGCACCTTTCCGGGCTAGGTCAGTTAGAGGAGCAACAACCGAAGAGAATCCCTTGATGAAACGTCTAAAGAGACCAGATACCCCAGGAAAGGAACTTTGATAACCTCAAACATGCATTTCGTTAGCTTGGCATAAAGACTGTTCTCCCTCAGTTTGTATAACACTGCTTTAACATGTTGTCGATGTTCAACCATTGACTGGGAGTAAATGAGAATGTCATATAAGTAAATTAATACAAAATGACAGTGGAACTCAAGAAAAGTATTGTTTTCTAAGTCTTGGAAGACCGCAGGGGCATTGCATAACCCAAACGTTATAACTAGGTACTCGTAGTGCCTTGTTAAAGGCCGTTTTTCATTCATCCCTATGGCGTATGCAAATAAGATTGTAGATCTAACTAAAAATCTGGGCACCAATAACCTTGTTGAAGAAGTCTTGGGTAAGTAGTAATGGGTATCTGTTTTTTAAAGTAATATTATTCAGACCATCATAATCAATACAAAGTTATAACCCTCCATCCTCCATCCTTCATCATTAATCAAGAGAAACAATACAGCATGTCGTTTGATTACCAGTACAGAAAACACCGCAATCGCATATGTAGCCAATGTTTCGAGGCCGGAGGCCCCTTTCTCAAGCTGCGATAATGTGACATAGAGCATGGTACCTTTAAATATGTGAGTGGCATCCCCCCTGGCCGGCGGCGTCACTTCCGGCGGCGGATGGCAATGTGTAAGTTTGCCATCCACCATTTGGTGACGTCAGCGCGCGGGCCTGCGTCTCCAGAGATGCTGCTTGGACTTTGAGTCAGCTTTATTTAGATTTAAAGCTCTATTTAGAGGAAGTCAATACCCAAATTACACAATATGAAACCGAAACTCTGAATTTTAAGCTCAATAAATTTAGACGGGACACTCAAGAGTATCGCGAAGACCAAGTATATACTTGGAGGGAGGTGAGGAGAACACGTAGATACAACACCTTGAGATCCCAACAACCTGACAGTGACTCAGGCAGCAGCTCCGACTCCCAGAGGCAGCGTTTTTTAGAGGCTCCAACGACCTATACCCATCGCGGAAGAGGAAGACGAGGCGAGGCCAGAGACGTAACAAACAAAGTCATGACCCGCAGCCAGACCCAACCAAGACCCTAGTGGTCAATTTACCTAAACGACAACTGACATCTACCGAAATACAGGTATTGAATAAGGGACTGGGTTTTGTTCCATATTTCTCAGGTGACCCTATAGACACGGAAATCGAAATGTATAGATTTTTTAGGACTATTCAAATCTTTTTTTGCAACCACAGCTTCCGCAACAGATGGATTTGACCAACCAGACCGGAACACGACTACCTCGAGACCAGAACTTGTGGCATGCAAACCCAAGAGTAGGTGGGTACCTCCGACTACACTTCCCAATGTAGAGACGTACATCAAATTGGTACAGAGGGATAGCCAACATCTGCAGTGGTCAACCCCTGACTCCAGACACAATCAGTATAACTTCTCTAAGGATGGAGAAAAGGCTCTCAAATCACTTACTGCAGACCCCACAATTATTATAAAACCAGCGGACAAAGGGGGAGCCACTGTGATACTGGATAAAACGTATTATCACGTTACAGTAATGACTCAGTTAAATGACCCACAGGTGTATCAGATATTAGACACAGACCCCCTACCAATAATTAAGGCAGAAATAGACAGACTAGTTGCGCAGGCTTACAACGAATTATTAACAAAAAACACAGAGATTACATGATTGCCAACTCGCCTATCACCCCGGTATTTTTCATTTTGCCAAAAATACACAAACACCCCACTCACCCACCTGGACGCCCCCATAGTTGCGGGAACCGAAACGGTCTTTCAAAATATAGCAACCGTCTTGGATAAGGTACTACAACCGAGGGTCATGTGAACAAGATCTTATCTACTGGATACAGGAGATTTCCCGAACAAGATCGGCAATGTGGGCACCCTACCTGATCAAACACTGTTATGCAGCATGGATGTATCATCGCTGTACACATCCATCCCACACAATGCTGGCTTAGATGCCATAGCACGAGGCCTTGATGACATGGGTGGTTCCCCCGAGTTTAACAAATTCTGTTTGGACCTATTATCAGTAGTACTAACAAAGAATTACTTCAGGTATGAAAAGCAGTATTATCTGCAATTACAAGGGACCGCTATGGGGTCAAATGTTGCCCCAGCGTATGCAAACCTCTATATGAGCCACTTTGAAACACAACGTGTACACTGACATACTATTTCAAACAAATGTCATCTATTGGGTCCGCTATATAGATGACATTTTCTTTCTTTGGAATGGTCCACAACAAACCCTACTACAATTCGTTACCCGTCTCAATGAAGCAGAACCCACTATCAAATTTACACTTGAATACAGTCATGAGCAAGTACATTTCCTAGATGTTCAGGTAGCGATTCAAAACCACACCATAGTGACGGACCTATACAGGAAAGAAACGGACAAGAACACTTTTTTGCACTTCAATAGTTTTCACCCCAGAAGCATGAAGGAAAGCCTTCCCTATAGCCAGTATATACGATTAAGGAGGATTATTACGGACGATGAAACCTTTGTACGTAGGGCAGACTCTCTGACAGAGGACTTTGCGGAGAGAGTTTATCCGAGACAAATTCTGGAGGCAGCTAAGCAAAAGGACCTTTCTCAATCTAGATCTTCACTTTTACAGCACAGGCCAAAACATACTACAACACGAGTTCCAATGATACTGACTTATTCAAGAGTATCCCCCCAAATTGAACGTATCATTAAGAAACACTGGCACGTATTGACAACAGACGAACGTTTACGAGACACCTTAAATCACCCCCCTCTCTTCGTAAATAAACGACCTAGAAATCTTAGGAACTGACTTATTAGAGCAGAATCCACGACAACCCCTAAGAAGGTGAACCAACCAAACTGGCTAACCTCACACACTTCAATACAGGGCATGTACTCTTGTGGCCACTGTGCTCAATGTTGCTTTGTGACCAAAGGGGACTTTTTTTACACACCCACATACGGGCAAGAAACTTCCAATTAGAACCTTTTTAAACTGTAGTTCTGATTTTGTCATCTATATCATTAAATGCCCATGTGGATATCAGTCCTCCAATACGTGGCACCAAGAGGATGGACAGGAGAAAGGTCAAGGGTCAAGCCAGAGATCAAACCCGGGTGATCAGAGGGTTTGGGGTACAGAGAAGTAAAATGAGGTCAGGCGTTGGTCCAGATACCAATCAGAGGAGGGTCAGACAAGGCTGGAGTCGAGAATGGATGAACAGATTACATAAGATAGTGGAACTATAACACCCAGCAGAACGCTAACACAGGCAGTGAGATAGTGACCTGGGGAGATGTAAATAGGGCTTATGTGCTGTGGATTGCCCTGGGAACCTTTGGGCTCATTGGCCCAGCATAAACCTGGTTGGCCGATTAGCCCACCAAAGTGAAGGGCTGCAAGCAACATCCAACAATAGGACTCATTGGCCAATTTAAACTAGCCTCTGGAAGACGCACTTCCTGCAGAGTTTTATTTTCCTTTGTTGGTCCAGGCCGTCACAATGGGTCACTCACCCACCTCCTGGTCCTGCTGCGTCTTTGGGCAGTTTGTCAGACTGGCTCAGCCACTGCGGTGGCTTCGGATGCCTGCTCAAGCAGCGCTGCCTAATGGCATAAGGATCTCCGGGGATGCAGAGAGACAAGGGGGTGAGGCGGGTGAGTGACCCATCGTGACAGCCTGGACCAACAAAGGAAAAGAAAACTCTGATCAACTGTCTGTTGCTTCTATACCCTGCACTATCTATCTACTAGTTTACTCATAGGTGGAGCTCCAGTTCTGTTGCTGATCCATTTTGCTTGTAATATAGAATGCATGTTGCCTTCTGAATGTCTCCAAGCTGTTTGTTCTCTTTTAGAGGCCAAACAGCTGATGTGCCCCCCCCCCTTCAAACATCAGTCACCCCTGTCCTACATGTTAAAGTAAGACATGTCGACAACTGTACTATTTTATTGCATTTAACATAATTTTTTTGAAGCGCATGTGGGGGTCTAACCGGTTTTCTGGTTGTCAGCTGAACTTATGCTATTATTGCTAAATGTTTACTTTTATGTATAGGATTTCTATAGGCCCCCACTGGTAAACAGCTCAGATGAGTGTTCAGCCGCCTTGTAGGTGGTGTTTTTAATCCAAGCTGAATGAAGATACATGTCTCCAGAATAAAAGGATTTAATAGTGAGTACACTGTAGATCTACATTTTAGCGTGTTGAATAGAAAACATAGTTCTTCTTTGATGTTTTTCTTGCATCAGTTGTAGCTAAACATTAACATGTGGTTCATTTTACTGAGCTGGTATAGTCAGTGTTGGTAATGTTTGTTGTTAATAGCGAACAGATTTAACAGAATAAAAAATAAATGCCTTTACAATGTTTTTGGATCATCATGGACTGACTTTCATGATGAACTAACTTTTGGGTTCTACATTTTTCACTTAAAGGCTCTTGATATTCTATCCATGTACACCCTTGTTGATAATTTGATTGCCGGTATGGTCTGCAAGACCAGAGATGTGACCGGAGGACCAGCCCCTGCTGATGTCATAGTAAATGGAGTGAGCAGATGTCGGCTACTACTTTGGAGGGCTCCCTCGGTCAGGTACACAAACATGGATCAAGGATGAAGGAAGTAATGAATAGTCAGACGCATAGGGGTATCCTCCTTTTTGTCCCACAGAGACCCTATCATAATTTATTTTATATTGCTCCTCTTAAAGTAAATGAAACTCAAAAGGTTAGTTTGGCCCCCAAGACTGGCAAAATTATTTTTTTTTCTATTAAGAGCCTTAAAGCGGACCTTCACTCTGAATTAGAGCCTATCTTATATGTTTCCCACACCCTGTACATACAGATTGCTCACATTAAAAATCATCCTACCTGCACCTACTGCATTTTATGAGCCTTTAAACATCCAAGATGGCCGCTCATGAAGCATCAGGCAACCTGCAAACAGGAAGTGTCTTCTGACTGTGTCGCTTTGCATTCTGGGATTGCTGTCCTTTCCCTGACCCCAGCTCTGCTCTGTCTAGGCAAAGCACAGCTATAACCTCACCCCCTGTACTTTATTTCACTCTCCTCTCCTCAGTATGTGTGATGCTTTTGAGGCAAGATGGCGGCGCACGTATCCTAGAGTCCTGAACAGCGTTGCAGCCCAGTGGGTGAAAGAATAATAAGCAACTAAAAACTTAAAATATATTAATTTTAGATGCTGGGGAATAGTTTTTAAGGGTTTGGGCTTTTCATTAAATCATGCTGAAGGTCCGGTTTAAGTTACTGTTGGCCCAGTTGTTTTACTGAGATTAATACCCAGGTTACCACATAGGAAAAAAAGAGACCGCACCAACACTTAAGATAATAGTGTGCTATACTGTGCAGGGTGAACAGAAAAATCTGTTACCACATGAAACCAAGACGGGGGGTCCTACACACCCACCCAACCCCTGCAAAAACAGAAGCACCACTGGACAATAAACAGCTATGCAAAAATAATCAAGTTTATTGCTACATGTAACTACCAACATTTATGCACAATACCATATGACAATTCTAAAAACATTTTAAAAAACATATAAAGACAATACTAACACCGAGGAGGGGGCAAAAAGAAGGGAGGGGGAGGGCCAATTCGACCCAATGGCAACGCTGCTATAAATTCCTATATCCTATATATATATTTATATCCCAATATACAGGGGCGGACTGGGAATAAAAAACGGCCCGGGACTTTTTGGGGCACACCGGCCCTGCTGCACTTTTCCTGGCCCAGTATAGTATCTTAATGTCACATTATATATACACCTAATTTTTCGTTCCACAACACGCATCCGGGGTTTATAGGTCAAAAATAAGAAAGAAAATATTCTGAACCAAATGGTGTGCTAAAATCCCCCCATTACAGACAGTGTGCAGAATCAGTCCATTACAACCATTAAGTAGCATCCCCCTGGACAGCCACAGGGGGCATCCCTCAGTACAGCTCACACACAGTGGGGGCATCCCTCAATACAGCTCACACACAGTGGGGGCATCCCTCAATACAGCTCACACACAGTGGGGGCATCCCTCAGTACAGATCCCACACAGTTGGGGCATCCCTCATTACAGATCCCACACAGTTGGGGCATCCCTCAGTACAGATCCCACACAGTTGGGGCATCCCTCAGGACAGCCATGTGCAGCATCCATCAGTACATGGTGTCCAGATTGTGTGTGTGTGTGTGTGTGTGTGTGTGTGTGGATCAGATTGGGAGGCAGAGATGAATAGGGGCCTTTGGTCAGACTGGGGGGTTATAGGTGAATTGGGCCATGTGTCAGGCGGGGGGGGGGGTGCAGGTAAATGGGGCTGTGTACATCGTACCTGATCATGCTGGTGATGTCTGGATTCCAGCTGTCAGTATTGTGCTGCGCAGAGGAGGGGACAGGAAAGACTGAACTGCTGCAGGATGAGCTGGGGAGAGAGGGGGGCGGGCTGCAGCCATCTACACATCCAGCACTGCTCACCTCCAACACCTCCTCCTGGCCCCGCCCCCTCCTCGGGCTGCGTGGCAGACGATTGGCTGCTAGGCTTTCTTCCTCTGAGAGCAAATCTTTAGGTTGTCCAGCGCCGACTGCTTGCTTTTTTGCAGGAACTATATCAGCTCAGTAAAGCAGGGAGGGCAAAAGAAAAAAAAAATACCGGAACCTGAAAAGCAACCGCTCGGCCCTGGACATCTAAAGATTTGCTGACAGGTGAAATATTGAACACACAGTTTGCGGCCTTCTCTGCTGCCGGCCCACCGGGATTCTGCCCGGTATGCCCTATGGCCAGCCCGCCCCTGCCAATATAAATGGATCTAGTGCCAACCGTGCTTATCTTTAAACTAATTACTCTAAATAATGTCCTAATATATCCTCCACACTAAAACAAAATATGTGAAAAAAATGGTCACAAAAGTTAAAAAGACTACCAACGCTAAACGCACTCCTAACTAAACATGACATGAGGACTCACCAGGTGGAAACATGCGAACAATAGATAATATGACAAAATATATTAAACAAAGCAGACTCACATGAACGGAACCCCCCTCACCTGCCCACACTCCTCACCACCAACGCGTTTCGTGACGTCACAGCGTCACTTTCTCAAGGTGTGTGAGGAGTCCCCAAAGATAGCGCCGCTATTTAAACTCACCGCGCCTACGCTCCCCCGCAGACGCAGGTTACCACATAGATTTACAGATAGGCTGGTATATTTGAATGAATGTCATGTAAAATATTTATTATGTTTTGAAAGGCTGTTTTTGTACTCTGGCTATAAAATGACCATACCTGGCCAGGTTGATTTGTGCCTTCACTATGTGAAGTCAAAAATGACTTAAACCAGACCAACACTAAAAACAGTACTCGTATGCATCCCTTTGCCGGGCAATTTAGATTGCTGCACATAAAAATTATTTTACCTTTTTCCTAATCCTGCTGTGGTAAACCTTAAGGGAGCAGTATCGCACATTTTTCTTGGTCACTTATATTTAAATGGTACTTTGAAAATAGGTAAGTGTTGGAGTAAGAATGATGTCTGTGTTGTGCAGCTGGAGACTAATAGCGCATGTTTATGTCTGCTGAGTGTCGGGGCCCAACACTCTGGCCTGTTCCACGCTGAGGAGAGGGGGAAACAATGTAACAAAGTATCAGCTGTTCAGTGCTGGCAGCTGTCCAGCATAACATTATTGCCTGGCCAGAACTCATATATCTAAAACAGAGAGAAAAGCTCTAGAAGTCATTTAGCTGATTGGTAAATTCAATGTCTTTGAACCAGAGAGTCATTGGTTCAAATCTCAGACTCGCCAGTTTTTCTTTTTTTTTGGGGGGGGGGGGTTATTTTATTTTAGAATTGGATTTTTGGGTTTACATCCTGTTTTTTTGCTCTAAACATTTTTTATTTTGACAGTTCTCCCTTGTTGGCTCTGCTGCAGAATCTTTCAGTTTACCATTTTCTTTCTCTTTTCTCAACACATTTTTCCATATGATCTTTCTTTCAGCTTTGTGTGTTTTGAGCAAAGCCCAACCCAGGATTTTCACTATCTGGAGTTTTGTTTTGTGCCCCTAGGGGCATCCCAACTTGGGATGCCCTGATATGTGAAATCCCCAAGTTCGCCTGTGAAAACGTACCTTTCCCTGTCCCACAGCGCATGCCCGGGCTCTCATCCAATCAGCGCTGTTTGCACGCAGATGGGGAGCCTGAACAGTAACCTTCCTGGCCGCCTGGCCTGTCTAAATGACTATCTGCGTGAGCACGCCAGAAAAATGGGGGGGATCTGTGGTTATTCAGGGGTCGTTTCACACAGTGGGGCATCCCGATTTAGAATGCCCAAGGGGGAAGTTCAATGGCCGGGTCTTATATACTTTAATACCTTTAGATTTTCCTGCACAGTTATTCAAAGAAGAAGTTCAGTCATTTTCAGTCAGTTTAGTTTATTTTGTATAGATTTTACACATTTGAGTCACCTGGTCTCATAACAAAAGCAGCACCTCACACACACACAGCCGTTACCATTGATTACAGTGTCAGCCTCTGAGGTAAAGTGTTGCTAGGAGACCAGTTGGCTAAATGAAGCAGCTCATTAAATACAACCCAGCAGATCCCCCTATTCAGCAAATGGACTGAGCCATTGTCATCATACAATTTAAAAGAAAGGCATATATTTTTTTCTTTTTCTATCGCCTCATTATTTATACACGTTAGAAGCTATTGTGTGGCTATTTAATTATTTATCTTTTTTAATGCAAATTTCGCGATACTGCTCCTTTAAAAACAAAATGGTGGTTCCTGTATGTGCAGACCGCCTGCAAACAGGAAGTGCTGATAGGCTTCCCGATACTGTGAGTTGAATCCAGGCAGCAGCATTGCTGGGAGAGAAAGCTTCGCTACCTTTCTTTTCCATTTGTGTCAGGTTGTTGGTCTGCTTTAAGTCTCCAATATCTGCTTTGTATCTATATTTTATATGTTTTCTGTGAACCTGTGATATGACATCTTGAATTCATAATGTGTCATTATAAAACTATTATTTAATTAAAAAAAAAACCTGCATTGACATTTTTGAAAAATTGACTATTTCTAATCCTTTCAAGTGGCAAAATTAGCTGTCAAAATTGTCTTGGTTATAATGTAGAAGAGGGTACAACCATATCAGATATTGATTAAAGCAGTAATTTATACATCAATTGACAGCCAGCTCACATATTAGGAACCAGTTACCACCCATTTATGTATTACCTTAATGCTGACAAGATTGGATAACAGATGTGTATGGGCAGTGATGCTTTGGCATTGACAATAAACGGCTTTTGGTTTGTCCCACGCAAATCAGAAGTCTCTTTGGCGTCATTTGAAATGTTTAGTTTTGCCAGGCCACCTCTGAGAATTAGACTAATTGTGATAGACAACTCTGCAGATCATGTTTATTATACTTGTCATGGCATTTCCTTAGCATCTGTCTGCAATTAGGGCATAGCTTAATAGGCTAAATGTGATAGACTTGACAGACTACATTATAGCCAGGTCAGAAACCAGAAAACCAGATAAAGGTGCACAGTTCAGATGATCAAATAAATATGATGACATCACCTTGAGCTAAGTAAAAATACATTAGATGTCCCCTTTGGCCAAACAATGTATTTACACTGTTAAAGTGGGCTCCAGCATTAAAGAAATGTTTTAAATGAGTTAAAACATTCTTTTTTGTGACAGGATGAAAGCACGGCACAGCAAGCACAACTATATATATATTGACCCTGCACCTACATCAATACAAACACAGAAAACGACAAAAACTAAATAAAACAGGACACAGAGCACAACTAACAAGAAATATATAAATACAGAACTAAGGGCAAACCACACTTCCAACACAATATAAACAACATGTGCAATATATACAGGGTCCACAGACAGGGCTACCAAGTACCTGAAAGGCCGCAGGGAGGATGGATAGGAGAACAAGGGAGGGCAGGATGGGACTGAGATTTAGCAAATACTGCTACAGTATGTACATTGTGAGTATTGAAATTCCCTGGATCAATATATTAATGTTCTTTTTACTGTATATTTTTCACACTGCTTTTTGAGTTATCAAAGAAACATAGAAAGTTGACAGCAGAAGGAGACCATACGGTCCATCTAGTCTGCCCCTTATGTAACTGCATGTACTCTTTATAGATAGATATGTGCTTATCCCAGACGTGTTTAAATTCAGTGACTCTTGGTTTTTCAACTACCTCTGCTGGAAGTTTGTTCCAAGCATCTACTACTCTTTCTGTAAAACTTGGTTTTTCAACTACCTCTGCTGGAAGTTTGTTCCAAGCATCTACTACTCTTTCTGTAAAACAATATTTTCTAACATTGCTCCTGAACTTCCCCCCAACTAGCTTCAGGTTGTGCCCCCTTGTTCTATCATTAAGTTTCTTCTTAAAGACACTTCCCTCCTGAAACTTATTCAATCCTTTAACATATTTAAAGGCCTCAATCATGTCCCCCCTCTCCCCTCTTTTTTTCTTTATCATTTTGGATATGTGAAAAAATGCATTGCCAGGTAAATCCCCCTCCATGCCCCTCCCCTCCAGTAATGTAACATGGGGGAGAAGCCACAGAGGCTCATACCAGTTCCAAGGATAGGGGGCCAGCAAGCCACCTAATTGAGATGCTGGCGGGTGGCTTGCCCATAACCTATTACCCACACTAGCAGAGGGGTGAGCCCGGTGCTCAATAGCAGGGGGGCTCCCTCCAGAAGTCTTATTGATGGCTGCCCGGCATGGTTAGCTTAAGGGTGTCCTTTGGTTCTGGCTAGCTTTTCCCCCATGCTCACTTCTGGTTCGCCCACCTGCATAAGACTTCACAGGCTTCACTCCCAAAACAAAATCAACTAGTTCCTAAACGTATATAGGTTCTGAAACCTTCCAGTGTTTTATAGTGCATAACACAATTGCAACATTAGCAAAGTAGATCATGTGTCAAATAAAAAACCTTCTAGACTGACATACAAATCTGAGCAGGATTCTTGCTTCCGTAAAATGAAAGTGATCTGCTCAAGCCCCCTCATCCAGGAGCTCATCTAATTTGAGCAGATCCGAGCATGCTGGCACCCACATCCCCCCGCTACCTTCTAACAGGGAGTGTGCCTGCACCAGCCATTCACAAATGCCTGGCATACACCCTGCTAAAGGGATAGCGGGGATGCGGCCTCTGCTCGCACATGCGCCGTTGCACGGGAGTCAAGCTTCCTGGCTACAACCATGCGGAGAGCTGAGCTGAGCTCCAGGTATGGGGCGAAGTGAAGCAAATAATCCCAAAGAGCAAAATAAAACAGTCTGGGCAGAGTCCAAGGATGAATCCGGGGTCAGAGGCAGGCAGAAAACAAGCAAAGTCCACTGAGCAATCCGCGTCAAAACCGAGTTATCCGTCCGCGAGTAAATCCAGGTATTCAGATCAGATATTCAGGAGTCAGGGAAACAGAGTCCAGAAAGTAAGCTGATAACACAGCATTGGCTGTAGGCTAGCTGTCCTCTTAAATAGGGCTATCAATCAAAACAGGGAGGGATGTGTCAGAGTCTGGGTGAAGTCACTTCCTGACAGATAAGTGTCAGGTTGAAATTGCACACCATAAGTTTTAAGTATACATAAAGAGTGGGGTTCCAAAAATAGCCCAGTGTGCCCACTCACTGCACACTATAGACAATATATCTTCAAAAAGAATGCTATGTATGAACACCCGGAGTCCGTTATTATGCAAAAAGGTAAAAACAATTTTAATAAAGGTGATACACAGGCAAAATACAAAAGTGAACAATAGGTAGTTAGTATATGTACAGGTTATATACAAAACAGCCACCAGGTGGCCAGGTGGAGTTATGCCAACGGAGAACCATGCAGATATAAAGGATCAAAATTTCAGCATTATAAATGGTGAAGATAATGTATACACAGCGAATTGATGGTAAAGCTCCGTAGCGCATAAGACCCAAATACACTTAATGCATAAGAACAAACAGTCATTAATAGTTAACAAGCAAGCAGAAAGTGAATAACAGAATCAAAAGTCAAGCATAGTACCTAGTGGATATGTGATACCAAAAACCCTCAACTTTTCGGTGCAAAACCTTCGTCAGGAGGTTAAGGAGTATCCATTATGGTCGATGGTTACCTTAAATAGTAGTGCAATATTCCAGAGATGGCGCACAGCAGCAGTGCGCGCTTTGGCGCCGAGTGCTGACGTCATCAGCGATTGCCCAGCTCGATCCTGGCCTGCCGTATTAGGGGCAAAAAAGAGCCCGAAATGCTTGCGACAGGCGCACGGGGTCGGGTGGGCAGAAAAGCAACAATTATTAGATATTGCAGATATATATTGTAGTCCACTGAGTCTGTGTGTACGTATTCCAGAAAGTCCACAGTAAGATGGCCGTCGGCCTCGTAGCTCCTCCCCCAGGTATAATCCGACTGCCATTGGTAAAGGATCACGAGGCGTCTGGTTGTCTGTCGTTGCCATGGTGATGGGGAACGCGTCATTCTTTCAAAGTCTATGTGTTGTCTCACTGCAATTTAAGACAACCAAAAAGATGGCGTGGCGGCAAATAGTGATGGAAGTCCTCCAGCTTCTAAGCTATGAAAAAAATGGAAATTCCATTGCGCAAGGTAGTAGACGCGTCCCAGGTTGTCCTGGCGACCACAAACAGAGGTGAACTACTTGGGTTGAGTAAAGTGATGTCAGCAATGATCGGTGGAGCATGAAACGCTTGGCCCCTGGCTGTGAACATCAGTACTGCATACATCTCACTGTTTGGAAGCTCAATTGCTGTATGGCTGAATAAGCGGATATCGAGTGGTTCAGTTTAGTACTGGAACATTGCAGGAACATTGCACTTGGTACAAAATGGCTGTTGAAATAAAATAATAAAAACAATTACGTGAGGATAAGTGCAAAAACTTGCGGAAATGAGAGGATACTAAAAAAGGTCCTGGTCCCCCATAGGAATGGGGAAGAACAGTGACCTAATATCTAAGCACAATATTCAGGGTGAGTACAGGGGGGACACAGTGCCACCATTATGAACCTCCCTAGGGGAACCCTGATTAAAGGAACGTAGCTACCAAAGAATTATAAGCAAAACACGTGGTGAGTCACCAGTCCAGCTCACCAGAACCCCCTCTCCTCTATCTGTACAGATAGGCAGCTCAACAGAAAAAGGTTACTACCAAAATCATAATTTATTGTAAGCCAATAAGAACATACATCTAAAACACACAATTAATTAAAACCCCAGCCGTGGGGTATGGCAGAATATGATTGGACTAACTCAAAATTGATTGGGTTGAGCCGGATGTGTACATGCATATTACTGTGTAGTCAGAATATTTACAGAAGCAATTACACTTAAATAATTATGCTAAAGTAGCTGTGTAAGTAACTGCAATTGGAATACAAATAATGCCACGGGATCTGCCTTTTAGAGAGTGCAATAGTGTGAAACCAAAACAGTGTAAACCACATGCATAATGTGCAAATGAACTAAGAGTGAAAAGACAAAAGTGAAAAAGTGAATATACTAAAAAGCAAAAAGAGGGATACTAGTGTCCCAAAGTTAATAGTATTATATAATTTATAAAGTTGTTGAGAATGCACAGGCACCAGTGAGTGCTAAAGTGCTAAGTGCTAATAAGGTGCAATACTAAATTAATAAGAAGAGGTAAGGTCCCGGGCACATATCTGAATAATCAAGGTCAATAATCTAAAAGTGTACACATTCAGATCAGCCCCATAAATACAATTACAAGTAATTCAATGTATAGAGTACTGAACAAAGGCACATTACCAAGTCATAGGGTCCACATCTGCCCACCCTCACGATGCCAACACTGACGCGTTGCGTGGCCTAGAACATGGGCCACTTCATCAGAGTGTGGCTCTGGACTGTCTGCCCCTGGTTATATAGTCCCATGTTAGGTGTAATTGTCTCCACATCCTCCCAAAAAAAACGCCAAAAATCACACTCCTGGTAAGGGCGGAAGTGAGTGATTGGGGCTGTATGGTTACTATGAGCCAGGCGCTTCTGCCAGCAGTTGAAATAAATAATGCCTGTTATAATTTGCATTGTAACCGGAGTGTGTAAAGCCTGTGATGACAGGTTTTATCCAATACCGCTTTTAATGGATTATGCATCTCCACACAGAAATATAGTGGCACCGGGCGGCGTCATGTAAGTAATCACCGTCGGATGCGTCTAGACGTCACTGGCAGCTGGAGGCCGGTGAATGGGGATGAGTGAGCATCGGTGGTCCCAGTGTATCGGGCCTGTGTGCGGAGAGGCGGGCAGAACGCCCGCACGTAATCCGCCCCCGGTCTATGGTGGATGTAGTAAATGTAACATGCCCAACATCACTGTGTGGAGAGCACAAGCCGGTGAGGGCGGAAGGGGAGGGGAGAAGAGGAGGGAAAAATTAACCTATGAGCAGGCAGTCAATATTAGAGAAAGAACATTGAACAACAATAAAAAATACATGGGCTAATTTCAATATCATTAGTTACATGCTGTTACAAATCGTGATACTTAGTGTAAATGATACTTGGTGTAAATGATTACATTCCCTGCTTAGCATAGTGGTTACATTATAGTTACAGTATACTTAATCATTGAGAATAACAAGAACTGGGCTTTCTGTAGTACGCATGTGTGCACCGCCGGTGATGCCGCACATGCATCTTCCATGGGTGCTTACCACATATACCAACAGTGCACCGTGTTGATTAGGGCCCACATATCAAGGTAAACAATAAAGTTATAATATAAGATAATCTTGTCTAGCTAGTTTAACTGATTCTATGGTTAGTGAGGGGATAATCATACATGGCTCATTGTACTGGCTCTATGATTAATGTAAAGTCAATTCGAGCCGGAAACTGGGAGTATATTAGTCATGTTGGACAAATTATAGCTATATATACAGAGATGCCGGTTTAAAGTTGAAGGGGCCTTTTATGTGCTCCCGGTATGCACACTCCATCACCCGAACTGGATGGGAAGAGAAAAAGGGAGGGAGAAGAGGGAAAGAGGGGGGAAAGGGAAGAAAATGGGCGGGCCAGAAAAGGAGAGGAGGAAGAAGGGGGGGGGGGAGTAGTGCGGGGAAAGAGGGAGCGAAGAGAACTAGTTATACCGGTGCCTGGGCTTCTGATGGATTAACATGTTTTCAAATCTTCACTGGTCCTAGAGTTGCAAGACATGTATTTCAAGAGAATCCAGAGTTCCTGAGTGGTCCAATTCAGTTTCCATTCATGTCAAATTAATCTCTTCCTCATTGGATGCCCACAAGAAAGGGCATGATGACAAATACTGGAACCACTTCCTAGATGTAGTTTCTGATAAATTAGCATGTCCTCTTCAAACTTCTATAGTGCTGATGATCCAAGAATTTTGGGCCATGCATCTTTGGGAATCCGAAGATTCTGAATGGTCCAGTCCAATTTCCATTCATTTCGAGTTAGTTTCTCTTCATTAGGCACCCACAAGGACAGGCAGAATAGCAGGTGATCCAGCCACATGCTTACTATAATCTATGAAGAATAAAGACATAACTGTGAACAGATATGTGACCAAAATAATGAAGGAGAAGGAAAAGAAAGGAAAGAGGGAAAGGGACAAAAGGAGCAGAAAAAGGACAGAAAGGAGAAAAGGAAAAGGAGAGGAGAAAGAAGACTCGAAATGAATGGAAATTGGACTGGACCATTCAGAATCTTCGGATTCCCAAAGATGCATGGCCCCAAATTCTTGGATCATCAGGACTATAGAAGTTTGAAGAGGACATGCTAATTTATCAGAAACTACATCTAGGAAGTGGTTCCAGTATTTGTCATCATGCCCTTTCTTGTGGGCATCCAGTGAGGAAGAGATTAATTTGACAAGAATGGAAACTGAATTGGACCACTCAGGAACTCTGGATTCTCTTGAAATACATGTCTTGCAACTCTAGGACCAGTGAAGATTTGAAAACATGTTAATCCATCAGAAGCCCAGGCACCGGTATAACTAGTTCTCTTCGCTCCCTCTTTCCCCGCACTACTCCCCCCCCCCCTTCTTCCTCCTCTCCTTTTCTGGCCCGCCCATTTTCTTCCCTTCCCCCCTCTTTCCCTCTTCTCCCTCCCTTTTTCTCTTCCCATCCAGTTCGGGTGATGGAGTGTGCATACCGGGAGCACATAAAAGGCCCCTTCAACTTTAAACCGGCATCTCTGTATATATAGCTATAATTTGTCCAACATGACTAATATACTCCCAGTTTCCGGCTCGAATTGACTTTACATTAATCATAGAGCCAGTACAATGAGCCATGTATGATTATCCCCTCACTAACCATAGAATCAGTTAAACTAGCTAGACAAGATTATCTTATATTATAACTTTATTGTTTACCTTGATATGTGGGCCCTAATCAACACGGTGCACTGTTGGTATATGTGGTAAGCACCCATGGAAGATGCATGTGCGGCATCACCGGCGGTGCACACATGCGTACTACAGAAAGCCCAGTTCTTGTTATTCTCAATGATTAAGTATACTGTAACTATAATGTAACCACTATGCTAAGCAGGGAATGTAATCATTTATACCAAGTATCATTTACACTAAGTATCACGATTTGTAACAGCATGTAACTAATGATATTGAAATTAGCCCATGTATTTTTTATTGTTGTTCAATGTTCTTTCTCTAATATTGACTGCCTGCTCATAGGTTAATTTTTCCCTCCTCCTCTCCCCTCCCCTTCCGCCCTCACCGGCTTGTGCTCTCCACACAGTGATGTTGGGCATGTTACATTTACTACATCCACCATAGACCGGGGGCGGATTACGTGCGGGCGTTCTGCCCCCCTCTCCGCACACAGGCCCGATACAATGGGACCACCGATGCTCAGTGCGCAATGCGCATGCGCACTTACCCGGATGGGAGGTGCGCAGCGCGCGTGCGCACTTGACGGGTGGCATGCAGGGCACGCACGCGCACATTACACTGTAAACGCCAGAGCTTCACACACCTAATTCATTGATGTGTGGGCGCGGCGCGCGTGCGCACTCATCCCCATTCACCGGCCTCCAGCTGCCAGTGACGTCTAGACGCATCCGACGGTGATTACTTACATGATGCCCTCAGTGCCACTATATTTCTGTGTGGAGATGCATAATCCATTAAAAGCGGTATTGGATAAAACCTGTCATCACAGGCTTTACACACTCCGGTTACAATGCAAATTATAACAGGCATTATTTATTTCAACTGCTGGCGGAAGTGCCTGGCTCATAGTAACCATACAGCCCCAATCACTCACTTCCGCCCTTACCAGGAGTGTGATTTTTGGCGTTTTTTTGGGAGGATGTGGAGACAATTACACCTAACATGGGACTATATAACCAGGGGCAGACAGTCCAGAGCCACACTCTGATGAAGTGGCCCATGTTCTAGGCCACGCAACGCGTCAGTGTTGGCATCGTGAGGGTGGGCAGATGTGGACCCTATGACTTGGTAATGTGCCTTTGTTCAGTACTCTATACATTGAATTACTTGTAATTGTATTTATGGGGCTGATCTGAATGTGTACACTTTTAGATTATTGACCTTGATTATTCAGATATGTGCCCGGGACCTTACCGCTTCTTATTAATTTAGTATTGCACCTTATTAGCACTTAGCACTTTAGCACTCACTGGTGCCTGTGCATTCTCAACAACTTTATAAATTATATAATACTATTAACTTTGGGACACTAGTATCCCTCTTTTTGCTTTTTAGTATATTCACTTTTTCACTTTTGTCTTTTCACTCTTAGTTCATTTGCACATTATGCATGTGGTTTACACTGTTTTGGTTTCACACTATTGCACTCTCTAAAAGGCAGATCCCGTGGCATTATTTGTATTCCAATTGCAGTTACTTACACAGCTACTTTAGCATAATTATTTAAGTGTAATTGCTTCTGTAAATATTCTGACTACACAGTAATATGCATGTACACATCCGGCTCAACCCAATCAATTTTGAGTTAGTCCAATCATATTCTGCCATACCCCACGGCTGGGGTTTTAATTAATTGTGTGTTTTAGATGTATGTTCTTATTGGCTTACAATAAATTATGATTTTGGTAGTAACCTTTTTCTGTTGAGCTGCCAATCTGTACAGATAGAGGAGAGGGGGTTCTGGTGAGCTGGACTGGTGACTCACCACGTGTTTTGCTTATGTGTATTTGACCCTGAAGGGTTGATCCTTTCCCAAGCAGCATCCAGAACTAATCATACATCATTTATTACCATTGGCAGTGCGGGAACTCCTTTAATACTACCAAAGAATTATAGTTAATAAAATACAGAGTAATCCTGTTCCTCATTAAGGCCAAAAGGTTTCTTGGTCTGAAGCTCAAAGATCCAAAACAGTTTGCGCTGTAGTAATTTTTTATTCAGATCACCACCTCTTAATGGCATTTTAGGACCTCAATGACCAGAAACCTCAATTGGTTGATATGGTGTCCTTGTTCCAGAAAATGTCTGGTTGATGGTCTGATGTTGAGCAATTGGCAAAATCTCTAAGGTTATAAGTTTTACCTGTATTTACCTGCATTTACCTGCATTGCGCGCAGTGCCCACACGGGTACATACCAATAGGTTTGGGCAGGTCAGTGAGCCAGTTGGAGTCGTGTTGTTGCGGTACTCAAAATTTGTTCTGACAAGAGTATCCTTGATATTGCTTGCCCTTCTGTGTGCAAAAAACGGTGGTTCCTTAAAGAGGTCAGATCATTGTGTGTCACTACTTAACACGGATCATGCCCTGGCTTGTGCAGCATGAAGGTCAATCAGTTTGTAGCCTCTTGTGAGTAGTTTCCTTATTAGAGCAGAGGATTCCTTTTCGTATTGGGCATCTGTAGAAGTAATCTGTCTAATGCGGATGAATTGGCTGTACGGAAGTGATTTGATGAGCTTGGGGGTGTGGAAGCTGTTGGCATGCAAGAAAGTGATACGGTCAGTTGGTTTGTGATAGACATCCGTATTAATGTGTCCACCTTCAAGGTTTACACATACGTCCAAAAAATGTATACTGTTAGCACTATAGTCTAGTGAAAAGGAAATGGTCGGTAGGCATTGATTTAAGTAAGAATGGAAGATTTTCAAAGAGTCCTCTGTGCCTTGCCAGATCATGAAAACTTTGTCTATGTATCGTAACCAAATCAATATTTGTGTACAGTAGGCTGTTGTTGTGTAGACGTGGTTGGATTCAAAGTTTGCTATGTAGAGATTGGCATAACTAGGCGCCACGTTTGAACCCATTGCGGTTCCTTGGATTTGAGAGTAAAATTGTTTGTTGAAAGAAAAGTAATTCTTAAGATGGTGTGTAAAAGCTGTAGAAGAAAGTCCTGCATCTGTGCAGGGATATTGGTTTTAGTTAGAGCTTCATGGATAGCAGATATGCCTGCGGCATGTAGGATGAATGTATACAGGCTTGAAACGTCCATGCTAACGAGGATGCAGTAATTGGGAATAGTACCTAAAGCGTCGGTTAAGTCGGTTAAGAAAGTCCGTTGCATCTTGGAGATATGATTTTGTAGTAATAACAAGTGGTTGTAGGACCTGATCAATAAAGATTGCAAGGGGTTTGAATATGGAATCAGAGCCTGAAACAATGGGACGTCCTGGGGGATTAGGTAGGCGTTTTTGCACCGTAGGGAGGGTGAAGAAGAGTGGTATAAGCGGAAAGTCAGTGGTTAAGAATTTCTTGGTTTTGTCATCTATTAGAGGCCTCCAAAGCTGGTTGTATCATTGTGTCTATCATGGATTTGATTTGTGCGGTTGGGTCTTGTGGAGTTGGCATGTAAACAGTTCTATCGTTAAGTTGGGATATGATTTCATTGTAGTAACCTGCAGAATTCATGACCACTATGGCCCCACCCTTGTCCGCTGATTTGATCTCAATATCAGGATTCGATTTGGGCAATTTAAGTTTGTCAAAATCCTTGTGCACCAGGTTAATAAAGGTTTCAACCACGTGCGAGGAAGGAGGAGGTTGCCAGGTGCTCTTGGATTTGCACATAGTCAGATCAATGCCTGGAAGGTTCTGGATGGTGTTGGATCTTTGACTAGGATGCTGTGCAAAGAAGGATTTGATCCTGATATTGCGAAAAAAACGTTGCAGACTCACCTCCTAATCAAAAAGATTACCCCTATTAGTAGGCACAAAAGATAAACCGCGGGACAATACCTTGTGTTCAATTGTGGATGATGTGGAGATGTTAATCACCGTACTTTCCTGCTGCGTGTATTGTGCTGATTGGTCACTGGTTGTTGTCGTTCCCTTGGTGGCCGTTGTCTTGCGTCCCCTCCTTGTTTTCTTGGATTTTTTGGCCCCCTGGTTGGGGGTTGTTGGTCTAAAAAACCTTTGTTGGATGAGGACGAGGAGCTCCCAGTATCGCTGTCTGTGTGTATGCGGGTTGTCTTATTCTGGGGTGCCTTAAATCTCTGTTGATCACGTATACCCAATCTTCCTGGTAATCAAGGGCGTCCCTTCTATACTTATTGAGCCTAAATTGTATGGTCTCTTGTCTGTATTGAACTAATGTAGTATTGCAAGTGTCAAGGAAAGTTTTGAAATCATCAACAGACAGATTAGATTCCAACTGGGTCTTGAGGGATTTGACAGTATCGTTAATAGTAATGACTATTTATTGTTAGAGCCATTAAATCAAGGCTACATTTGTTTAATTATTGTTAGAGCCACAGGCTCGCGACACCCACCCAACCCCGCGAGCCTGTGGCAAGCATTTCGGGCTCTTTTTTGCCCTAATACGGCAGGCCGGGATCGAGCTGGGCGATCGCTGATGACGTCAGCACTCGGCGCCAAAGCGTGCGCTGCTGCTGCGCGCCATCTCTGGTACATTGCACTATTATTTAAGGTAACCATCGACCATAATGGATACTCCTTACCCTCGTGACGAAGGTTTTGCACCAAAACGTTGAGGGTTTTTGGTGTCACATATCCACTAGGTACTATGCTTGACTTTTGATTCTGTTATTCCCTTTCTGCTTGCTTGTTAACTATTAATGACTGTTTGTTCTTATGCATTAAGTGGATTTGGGTCTTATGCGCTACGGAGCTTTACCATCAACTCCAATTCGCTGTGTATACATTATCTTCACCATTTATAATGCTGAAATGTTGATCCTTTATATCTGCATGGTTCTCCGTTGGCATAACTCCACCTGGAGAGGGAGGGGGAAGAAAACAGGAGGGAGAGGGCAGGCGGGGAGGTAGGTCATGTTATAAGAGGGGCCTCACACCACCGGGTCGCCACAGTCCCATCCGTAAGTCGCCTCATCTCCAGCCTACGTCCATCGCCAAAAAGGCCTTTGCCTCGTCCGACTCTCTGAATCTGATCCAATTCATCCAAGTTGTCAGTGCTCCTCGCCTCCCTCTCCACCCTCCGTCATCAACTCCTCCATCCTCAAAATGTGATCCATTTCTGCAAACCATTCCGCTAGACTTGGCGGAAGAGGGGACTTCCAATGTCTGGGGATAATTGATCGTACAGCTGTCAAGAGGAATTTGAGGACTCCTTTCTTAGCCTTGGCAATGGAGCACGGAATCAGGGAGTTCAGGGCAATTCTCGAGTTATTCGGCACCACAGAGCCCTCCACTTCTGTATGGATCTTGAGAACCGTATGCCCGCTGTCTGATCGGGGGGCATTCCCACCAAATGTCTAAGATTCCTCCTCGGGGCGTCCCACACCTCCAACATGCATCCGATCCCCCCTGACGCATACAAAGCGATGTCCACTGGGCATCTGTACCATCTGGTGAGAACTTTGGAGTTTTTCTCCTGCGCTGAGCTGGCCCCCGCTTATGTGTCAACGTAAAGATCTTCTGGGTTTCTTCCCCTGTGATCGTCGTACCCAGGTCCCTTCCCCACCTGGACATGAATTCCAGCTCTGAGGTGTGTCTGGCGGCTACCAATATACCGTAAAAAGCTGATACCACGTGTTCCAGTGGCTGCGACTGCGTAAGGCATTCCTCCAGGGGTGTTAAGTGTAAAGATGCATTTCTGAGGCTCTCTCCTGAGGAAAGGAACGCTTCGAGCTGCCAATGATGTAACCATGACAGGTGGCCGCCCTCAATCTGTGCCCTTAATTCTGCTAGGGAAGGCAGCCTCCCTCTCACCAAGATGTCACGTAGCCGAATATCCTCCGTTTCTCTCCAGATCAGGAATCGGGAGGTGTTCTGTCCCGGTACGAACTCCAGATTATTAAACAGTGGAGTGAGAGGTCCAGGCCTATTCACCAACTCCCCCTGCCGCTGCAATCTGTCCCAGCTGGAAAGAAAATGTTGGGTCAAGTAAGGGAAACCTTTTCTACTGGCATCCCATGGGAGGGAGCACGGGTTAAACCCCAGGATATCACGCTCCAGTTGGACCCAGAGCTTGTCCTCTCTCCTATACATCCAGTCCGCCATCCTTGTAATGACAGTCGCAGCATGATAAAGCTTTAGGTCCTGGGCCCCGGTTCCGCCTGCACTCTTTGGTCTGGCCAGTATATTGAATCTGATGCGTGGTTTCCGCGAGCCCCATATGAATTTCAGGAAATCCACTTGTATTGCTTTGAAAAAATGTCTGGGGAGCATGATTGGTATGGTTTGGAAGAGGTACAAAAACCGGGGGAGTATATCCATTTTCAGGATGTTGATCCTACCAAACCACGAATATCGACCTCTGTCATATTTTGTAAGGTCTTGGTGAACTTTAGCCTGCAGTGCCTTGAAATTTAGCTCGTAGAGATAATCCAAGTCGGATGGGATGAGGGCGCCCAGATACTTTATTGCGGTGGGTTGCCACTTAAAGGAGAAGCTGTTCCGGAGCCTCTCCACTAGGGGTTGCGGCAGGGTAAGATTCAACGCTTCTGACTTTGCATAGTTAATGCGGAAATTGGACAACTGACCAAACCTCTCAAACTCCTTGAAAGCCGCCGGGAAAGATATAGCCGGAGATGTCAAGTGGAGGAGCAGGTCGTCTGCAAAATTTGTTGTAATGTCTACCTCCGCATTCAATCCCCTTGATATCTGGATTGTTCCTTATCGCTATCGCTAAGTGCTCCATTGTCAGTATGTACAGCAGAAGCGAGAGAGGGCAGCCCTGGCGACTACCATTTGTGATTGTGAAGGGGTTTGATAGCACTCCGTTGGCTCTGACACGGGCTGAGGGTTCCTGGTATAGTGCCAGGATCTTGGAGATGAGGATAGGGCCCAAGCCAATCTGGGAGAGAGTTGTCTTGAGGAAGCGCCAACTCCCCCTATCAAATGCCTTCTTGGCTTCGCAGGATAGAAGAAAAGCTGGTATGTCGTTCTTATGGACATGGGCGATCAGGTCCAGTAGTTTATTGGTGTTGTCTCTGGCTTCACGGCCAGGGACAAAACCTACTTGGTCCAAATGTAGCAGTTGAGGGATCAGTGGTTTGAGTCTGGTGGCTAGTACTTTTGCGTATAATTTCAAGTCAACATCGAGCAAGGAAATGGGCCTGTAACTGCCACACGCCGAAGGATCCTTGCCTGGTTTAGGGATCACTGTAATTGTGGCTTACAGGGCCTGCTTCGGGAAAGGGCTGTCGGCTCCTATGTGGTTGTAGGCTCTCACCAACCAAGGGACGAGCTGGGGGGCCAAGGCCTTGAAAAATCTCGGAGTGAGGCCGTCTGGTCCCGGGCTTTTCCCCGCAGGAGCCTCCTTGATAGCTTTCAGGACCTCAGCCTCCGTAAATGGCACCTCCAAGTCTGTCGAGGAGTCTTCTGAAATTGTTGGAAGTGGAGTCTCTGCTATGTAGTTATTTATATTTGTTGCGGCCGACACATGGGTGAGGCCTAGTTGGAGGTTATACAATTTGCTGTGAAAGCTTCTAAACACTTCCGGAATCTTAGAGGGGTCCGTGACGTTCTCTCCTCTTCCCGTGTTGATGCTTGGGATGAATGTTGTTGTTGACCTGCAGTGGAGCGACCCGGCTAAGAGCTTCCCGCACTTATTTGCGTGCTCATACATTGTAGCATGTCGCCTGTCTCTGTACCGAAGATGAGCTTGATCTTATAGCTTAAGTAACTTATTCCTGTTAAGCGAAAGCTCAGCTAGCAATTCCGGTGCGAGATCTTTCTCCAAATCACTGATGATCTACAGCGTCTTGGTGATCAAGGCCGCTTTCTCGCGTTTCAACCTTGAGCCCTCCTGAATAAAGACACCCCTAAGGACACATTTTAGAGCCTCCCATTGGATTGCTGGAGTGTAGTCATCCTGTTCGTGGTCGACTGTAAAATTAACGATTGTCTCCTTCACTTTGTTCATACATACCGTGGGGGGGGATTCAACATAAGGTTGAAGTCTCCGCTGAGAATTAAGATTCCGTCAGCGAACTTCTCCAGTCTCTTGAGATACTTCTGGAGCGTCCCAGCCTGGTCATAGTTCGGTGAATACAAATTCACCACTGTGTAGGTTTTTTGATATATCTGCATCTTGAGAAAGACGAATCTTCACTCGGGGTCCGCAAGGTGGTCCACCTCCGTGAAGGGCAGGGATTTGTGAATTGCTACAGATGCGCCCCATGATTTGCTTTGCGGGTTAGTGCTATGGAACCAGGATGTAAAGTACCTATGGCGCATGGTAGGAAAATTGCCTTCTTGAAAGTGAGTCTCTTGGAGGAGAAGGATGCCCACTCTCTGCTTGTGCAGATCATATAGGACCTTGGAGCTCTTTTCAGGGACATTGAATCCTTTAATGTTCAGAGAGCAGACTGTCAGCTTAGCCATCCCCAGCGAGGGGCGCCAGCGCTAAAACGAGCACCGATCACAGCAGGAACCAAAGGTGCCAAGTATACGGCCCAGTAGGGGACGGAAGGTGAAGGCGGGTGACCCGGTGGCAGGAGGAAAAGGCCAAGGTCCCGGGGGGGGGGGGGGTTAGGAAAGGAGGATCAACAAAGAAGAAGAGGAAAGGGGGAAAAAGTAGAAAAGGAGAGTGGTGCGGTTAAGGCTAGGTGGACAGGGGCGAAGAACCTGTAAGGAGTAGGGCCGGGCAGGGGGAAGGAATATTTAGGTAAGTTGTTGTTCGGGAAGGGATTAATCGGGGTAGCGGGACACCGGGGTTAGGTGCAACCGCAACAAACTCTGTTACAAGGGGCCCCGTGGTGCACAAGGACCACGAGTACCCTCGTTACCCTGTTTAGGGTAGCACCAGTCGAGATGGCACAAGACGCAACCAGGGACTCCTAAGTCGGGGAAGTGTAAGACGAGAACAGTATAGGCGTTGGAGAAACACTGAAAAACATTGTCACATCATACACGGACTAAAGAAAGAAAACATTTCTATAGCTTTGTAAAAGGCAGAAACAACAATGCAACATTATGGTGTCTTGTGAGCATGGGGTTCAGAGGGGGCGCCTATGGGCATCGCCCACGGGCGCGGGGGAACAACTCCCGCATCCCACCGCATCCGCGCCCGAACCCCCGTCATCCGTCCCCCACCAACTTGGGTGGGGGGGCAAAGAGGGATAGCCCGGTTCCCGCCCAGTCCTGGGGGTAAAGAGCACCCCTCCCGCCCAAGTCAAACCGTCGGGCCCCAAACCCAGAAGACATATATCTATCCATCATTATTGACATTTTTTTAGGCTGAGTAGCAGCCACGGATTTCACAACATTTCAACTTATTAAACCGTAGCAATTTTAGACCTTCAAGCATCATCTACGTAAGGGGGTATACCTAGGAACGAGCCCAGGTACGACACCCGGTCGGGCGCCCCCTACAAAGCAGGGAAGCACGCCCCCTCGGCCACCCACGCCTCCCATGGGCTAATGTCCGTGCAGGACCCGGCGGCCGGGGCGGTGTGTCAGACCCCGTGGGCCCCCCCCACATAAGTGGCACCCATATCTGCAGCCGCCCCTCGGGCCCACCGCAGAACTATGAACCATAAGGAGTAGGCACTTAACAACATTATGATGATAACGGGCAGAACAATTCGAGCCGGACTCCTTCCAAGGCAGGTGTCCCCCCCAAGGCCCCACCAACCCACCGCAGGCCCTCCTCCCTCCCCCAGCACCCCTTCGAGTCTCCGCGGACACCCGCCTCCAACCCCACGGAACCCCGTACCTTTCACATGGCGCAGCTCCCCCCCGAGGGAGGAGGCCCGAAAAACAGTCAGCCCCCGTGGGCTCAGCAGAGGGGGATGGGCAATGACCGTCAGTCCGAGGTGGTAGAGTGGTCCTCTTCCCCTATAAAGGGCCAAGGGGTGGGCTGACCCCGGAGGGGCCCCGCAGCAGGGAGAAGTCACGGCTCAACGATGATCCGACTTTCAGGCTCTGTTGCCGGGTGGGGGTTCCCGACGCCTCGGACCTCCTCTCGCTCTCCCAGGCAGTCCGCATCTTCCACAGGCCCACCAAGCTGGGGTTCCAAAGTCGGTGCAAGCCAATCTGGAACCTGTATTGGATCAGCGTCTAGGAAGGCAAAAAGCTGAGGAAGTTGGTCAGGTGTTTTCAAAGCAAAGGATCTTCCATTCCGTCGGACAATAAGGTGAAATGGGAACCCCCAACCATAGGAGGCCCCCTGACGTTGGATCACCTCTAGCAGGGGTCTCAGTGCTCGCCTCATTTGAAGTGTCCTGGAGGAGAAGTCAGGAAGGACCGCCACAGATGAGCCATCGAATCTGGTTGGTCCCTTTTCCCACGCCTTTCTCAGGATGTCTTTCTTGTAGTAGTGGATTCTTCAGATCATGTCTCTGGGTCGTTGCAGATCTGCCGGTCTGGGGCCCAGGGCACGATGTATTCTGTCAATGACAATGTCACTTGTAGGAGGGGAGCCCAGGATCGTGTTGAAGATGATTTTAGCTGTGTTCTCAAGGTCCGGCTGGGTGACCGTCTCTGGGAGTCCCCTCAGCCAGACGTTGTTGCGTCTGCCTCGGTTCCCGAGGTCGTCTAGGCTAAGGTACAGGGCGGAGGTGTATCTTCTCTCTTCTCGCTGTAGCTGTTGCAGGGCTGCCACTCTCTGGGATAGCGTGGACTGATATGGCTCAAGCAAGTCCACCCTGTGAGAGACTTCAGAGATAGAGTTCTGCAGCGTGCTGAGTTCTCTCCGGAGAAATGTTCTCCATTTGCACAATGTATCCATCAAAAATCAGAACTACACAGCCTACTCTGCCATCGGCTAGCCACGCCCCCTTCCATAGCATTCTTTTTGAAGTCACTTCCTGTCCATTCAGACTCAGGAAACCCGGAAGTGAAATCAAGCCCAAGAGCTTACACTCTAGGCTTTGTGTACTTGCAGTGGGCTGAACACCAGGTGTCACTGTGGAGCATGCAAAAGATGAACAGCCTGCTCTGTTACAAACATCCAGCCGCGCATGTCTGCTGCTGCATGCAGGCCGTGGCATAGCGCGCTCACGATACTTTAAAGGGCAGGAAAGGCAAGGAGACTGACAACGGGAAAGACAGTGAGTTTTCAGGTGACCTGGGGGGTTTCACACAGATGGCGGGTACCCCAGGGGAGCCAGTATGCCTGTCCTGGAGTCTCTCATACTGGGTTTTGGTCCTCTTTAAATGGCATTTTTAAAGGAGTATATTTTTTTGTGCCAAAAGGATGTCTTCAAGGTGCTACGCTTATGTAGTATAAATGTAGCTAGCAATGTGTGTTTTATGGAATCAGTTTTCACTGCTTGTAATATATTGCTATTTGCAAGTCTGCGCTCTACAAAAAGATAGAAATGAGGCCTGCATACACAGAACACTGAAGCTATGGGTGCTGCTGAGGTGAGAGAACTTTCACACATGCCCAGCAGCTGTGTTCTGCATGCACAGGACTCACATTCCCCCTCTGTATCTCTCTGAAGCTCAGCAGTCATAGGTGTGTGTGGCAGACAAGGAAGCGCCTTCTCCCCACTCCCCCTCCTCTGCGCAGCACAAGCCTTTCACCAGGAAACAGAATAAAGTGAGCAGCTCCTCCAATGCTCTGCTCCGTGTGCTGACAGGAGACAGACACACTTCTGCAATGAAAAGGTTTTAAAGTTGTACAGTGTGTGTGTGTATGTGTGCTGTCTGCATCCTGGGGAAAGGGGGGGGGGATGTAGTGCCATCTGCCTCTTGTAGTATCGGCCTGATGCAGAGCCTCCCCGTTCAGTTATCCCGTACATTTTCCCGTTGGTTTTGGGCTGTGATCGGGTCATGAAAGGGTGCTACGTTGGTTTTTGTGTGCGTTTATGCGCTCAGGTGTGTCGGCGTGCGCCTTTCCGATTGACGGCTCGCAAGCGGCTGAACTCCGTGAAAACGGACAGCCTGTTGATTGGTCTGTTTTTTAATTGATTCAGAGCCTTGATTTCCGATTGAAACAAGCCCAATTTAACGAGGGTGTCGACGCTCCACTTACGGGCAGTCTTAGCAGCCGTATTTGCTCTCCGGGAGTTTGAAATGCATTCTTCTGTGCGCGATCATCAAAGGCGTCAGCTCCGCGGGCTGGTTCTTTTGAGCATGGCAGAAACCAGGCTGCACGTTTGGACATCCATGACATGCATGACCTTGAGCTATTCGAGCTCACCCGCCTCAAACGTGTTTCTCTCCAGGACTTGTATAGCCAGCTGCGGCCATGGTTAGCCCGCACCACAAGGAAGGGGCATGCAATTGCAGGTGTGAACAAATTGGTTGGCTGCCTGCAGTTGTTGGCAAACGGCTCGTTCCAGAGCCTTCTCCGTGGGGATGTCCCAGTTTACGCTGAGCTGCAGCCTTACCAAGTTTTTGGATGGCAGGGCTACCCTGGCACCAAAATTTATTTTTTTCCCTGACACAGCGGAAGCCTGGAATGCGGTTAAGCTCGGCTTTTATAACATAGCCGACATGCCCAACGTCATGGGTGCCATTGATTGTACACACGTCTCGTTAATCCCGCCTGCTGACCAGGAATATCTGTTCAGGTATGTGGTTTAGGTCAGCATTGTTTTTAAGTAATTTAAAGCAGACCTACACCCTGTGTATCAAAAACATCCATTGTTTCAACATTTTGTGGTTGTCTAACAATATATTTGAGCATCTTGACACTTTTGGTCACACTAATTCCAGTTATTTTTGGTTTTTGCAGGAACAGGAAGATGGGCCATGCCATTAATGTACAAGCAGTGTCCGGCCCAGATCTGCAATTTTTTAGTTTATTTGCAGCCTTCCCTGGTTCCACGCATGATTCACACATATTGCGGAACTCCAACCTGTTTCAACGTTTTGAATCAGGAGATCTGTCTGGCGGATGGCTACTGGGTATGTGTCTCAAACTTTTGGTTGCTGGGCAACATTTTTTTATTTTTCTGTCGGTGCCTGTACCCCACTAATCTGTGCTAGATAGCAATGAAACAGTACAAGTTGCCAATCACTTACTTACCACTATTTGCTCCTATGAATTATTGTTGTTATTCTCCACAATTCAGTCCTGTCCTGGCCCTCTTAGCTATGTTGCATCCCACACTCATTGTACAGGAGTGTACTGGTTGGATGTGCATGTTGCCTCATCATAACTATGCTTAGGTCTGACACAGCACAGCTCACCTATTGTCCTTCATCACTAATGCTGGAATGCAAAGCAAAACATTATTGAGGTTCTTCCCCTTAGGGCTCTGTCTGTTGTTCCATGTTCTTACCTTTTTACAGTAACAAAACATGCCCTTTTTGGTGATAGCATGTAAGGTACTTGTGGGTAAGATTTTTGTTTGTTTTTTTATTTTAGTACTTGTTATATATGTTTCTTTTGCCTTATAGTGATGTGCTGAATAGTTATGGTGCAAGACACTACATATGTTGCAAAGAGGCACATTTGGCATGTGTGTTTGTGTTATTATTAGTGCTTATTTTTGTTTGTTTTTTTTTTGCAGGTGATTCTGGCTATCCCTTGCTACCATGGCTACTTACCCCCATCCTGCATCCATCTTCGCTGGCCCAGGAGCGGTATAACACGGTGAATAGGAGGACTCGCTGCGTGGTGGAACGTGCCTTTGGCTTGCTAAAGATGCGATTTCGTTGTCTGGACCAGACTGGTGGGGCCCTGCAGTATGAACCCGCCAAGGTCATCAAAATTATAATAGCGTGTGGGGTCCTGCACAACCTAGCCATTAGAAGCCGTGTATCCAGATATACTGACCTGGCTGAGGACACCTCCATACTCTGGATTCCAAAGTGGCCCAGCACAGGTGATCCGTTCAGAACCTGTGGCAAATGTTTTTGCCTAAATAACATTCTTTATTTATGTTTTTGGTTATTATTTTAGTTGTCATAAAATAATATTTTACTTCACAAATTATTTGGTGTTTTTTTTACAAATTAACGTGTGTTCAAATACATTCACACATACATTTAGTGGTATGTTGAATATGATGTGGAAGTAGATGGCTGGTGTGATTGAAGGTTAGCAGCAATATGTGCCAGGCTCTGGTTATTGAGCTGCCATTGGTGGACCATTTCACCCATATGCCTGGTTTGGGTTCTGATTTCTGCCAGGAGGCCAGAGACATTCTCGTTTAAACACTGTAATTGAGTGTACATGTTGGTTAGTTGGTTACACACAGTGTAGTTAAATCTCTGTATATTTTCGTTAAACACTACATTTTCATGGTGCCAGGCTTCCTCCATGATTTGTAGCTGTCTCCTTTGGCTGATATGTCACCTTGGATTACTTCTGGCACGGGCGGGTGGTTGTGCTCCAGAATGAGTGGGTGGTGGTGGCTGGGTTGGCACAGAGTCTGTTGTGTGGACGTCAGAAGTGGTTGTTGGCACTGAGGTGGGGTTAGTGGACACCAGGTGTTGCATTTGCTGGGCCTGTTGTTCTGGCACTGGTTGGATTGGCCTTGTCGGCATCAGAATTGGTTCCTCCTCCTCCAAATCTCGAATATCTTCGAGAATAGGTGGACTTGTTAGGTTCTGCAAATAAATGTAGAATGTATTGAGTATGCTTTTTTTAAAAAATTGTATGCAATTGCAATTTCACAAGTATACACAGTGGACCATTGACTTACCTCATCCAAACACTCAGGTTGGTTGTTGTGTACAGAAGGCAGTGGATGCTTGGTCGTCCGGGACAAGCCAGGGGTAGATTGGCCTTGTGGCGTGTCTTGAGGTGTTTCAGGGACGAGATCATGTAATTTTTGTATATTTTTAAACCACAGTGTGTATTAATGAGTAGCAAACGTTTTGTAAATAATCACCTCCGGACCTGACATTCGTGTCTGTGTCTAGTCCCCCTGCCAGGCCATGAAGGCTTGCCGGATGAATATATGTGAACACATGTTCTTCTGCAGGTGTTAGGATTATTTTATTTGGGATCCCACCCCCTGTTTGCAGGCTGTTTAAGAATAAAGCACACATAATAAGGATAACATCCTGTTACCTATCAGCCTATACAGTCAATTATACTATAAATGGACTTTACCTCTGCTGGCGGCGCATGTCCATTTTTCTTTTGCCATAATATTTTAGGTCTCCAAATTTTCGCTTAATTTGCTCTATATCTCTCCTCACTGAACCAACACTATTAACTTGGTTGCAAATTTTAGCCCAAATCTCCTGCTTGGCCTGCTTTGTGGTGGATTTAGAATAACAGCCAAATAGGGCATCATAGTGCTCACAAACAGCAGTGGCTACAGCCATGCTTTGTACATCATAAAAACGGGCTGTGAGTGAGCCACGGCGCAGCTGGCGCCCACATGGGTGTGTGGTGTCCCCGGCAGCAGACGAAATTGATGGCTGGCTGTCTGGTGAGTTGTTTGGGTTAGTTGGGCTGATGGGTGAGTGTGATGGAGTGTGTGTGGTGCTCTGTGATAATGTCTGGGTGCCTGTGGAGCTGTCACCTGTGGAGCTCTCTCTTGATTCTGTGGTTGTGGTACTTGGGGACACAGAATGTGGAGGAAGAGGGGTGGTTGGCCTGGGTGGGGTAGTGGTTTTGGATCTACGCTTCCCCTTGGTCTGGTGTCTTGTTTTTGATGCATGCTTTGTGTGTGGAGGAGGTGGAGGCTGCAGGGTTTGACGAGATTTGTCACCCTTGTGAGGCCTGGGTGATTTAGTAGCTGGGGGTGAATGTGGCAAGGGTCCTTGCTCCTGTGTTTGTTGGGAGCAGACTGTGTGGCTGCCTTCTCCACCCTTGTAGTATGTGCATGTCCCTCCCAGCTCTTGTGCCTGCTCTTGTATTGTTTTTGGTGAGGTTTATCTGTGCAGCTAGTAGGTGGCTCTGGCCTTTTGGGGGTCTTACGCTGGCTCCCTTTTGGTCTGCCCATAGTGATATGGTAACGAACACAGAGCTGAGTGCATTGACCTTTAAATAGTTTTCCCGTGTGGGCGTGTTCTGCAGCGTGTGTGGCTGCCTGCGCGCGCACACGCACGCCACCGCGGGGGAACGTCATAACCTGATCCGGAAGCCTAAGAAAGATGTTGCCCGCCATCTATACGGAGGAGCAGGATAACATTATCATGGATGTGAGTAGGCGAGCGTGCGTTTATGTGCGCGCACAAGCCCCTAAACAAAAAAAAACTATGCCAGGGCAAGATTAGTGAGGAACAACGGACTTGTTAAAGTAAACTACTACACCAGCTTAGTTTATAACATGTGCGCCACTGAAAACTAGGCTAGATGCAGATTGGAGAACTAGGCCCATGTGAGCAGGAATGACGGCATGACATTTTGACATGTATATGTGTGACTAATGCTGTTCCATTGTGTTTTGTACAAACAGATGATGCTGAGGAACCGCTACGATTACCTGTCATGCGATTTCGAGAAGAGGACGTTGGCGCTGGCGGTGGTGGACGCGATTGCCCGCATTTCGGGTACCACCTATACCTTCACCCAGATCGCCCAAGACTGGTCTGACTTAAAGAGGAGACATAGGCCCCAGGTGAGGCGGTACTTTGCTAAACATTTTCCAGGTAAGTGTGGCTACTTGACATGCAAGAATCACAGTGGCCTTGGCTGGGCCTCTTTTTATGATTGTGTTTATATTGCAGAATGAATGGACTATGCGTTGCCGCCCCACCCGGAAGAGAGCCCGCAGCCCAGTGTTGGACGAATCTGGGGAAGGTATAGGTGGCCCACCGCCAGTGCCAACGCCCCCACCCCCTCCTCTGCCAGTGAGTATGAGGGCCCCTTAGACCTCAGTATGCAGGGGGGGGGGGAATCGCATGGCAGGGAGTCGCCCCTCACCAACCAGCAACCTGACTCTGGTAGGACTACCAAAATAACATATGTCCTGATACATGCAAGAAATACATATAGTAATGTGCACTATTGTTCTTTGTAGATTCTGACGTCGCAGGCCCATCACAAGGGATAGTCGAGGGAGGTGAAGCTGAAGAGGTGCCTGGGGAAGGTGAGTGATTTGATGCATAGAAGCATAACCTAATCTGACATTCAGGAGGCACAAATACTAAATAATATACTTGTGTTTTTGATCCAAACAGATACACAGCCGGACGTTATGCTGGACCCAGGGAGGAGGCTGCGCCCCAGACGCCCTGTTGCCCAAAAGCAATGTAAGTTTTAGTTATTTATTTGAAAACTAGTTTAAACTCATGTCCCCCAAAATAAAAAAAAAACAAATAAAAAACACACTAAAAATGATGATGTTTTTCTTTCACAGATCAAAGACAACGGCAACTATTTTAAAGGAGCCACCCATTTTTCTAAAAAATGTTTTCGTGTTATTTGACACATTTTAAAATAAATTTTAACTGTTACCAAAAAATAAGTTTTACAGTAAAAAAACAAAAAAAAGTGTGGTGTGTTTTATTTCCTGCCAATGTACGTTATCACAACATAATCATACTGTTACATGTCCCAAAAGGTAAGTATATGGGACAAAAGTCTTAAAGGGGCCACAGCACTCAAACCAGTTAGCTTGCTGACCAACCTACAATCTGTCTCTAAACTAGGTTAAAAACAGGGGGCTCGGTCACACACATCTGCAGAAGTATGCTTAAGCTGCACCACCAGCGCCAAGGTGCCCCTGTGAGGTGCAGTCCTAACTCTAGTACTAATTCTAGTCTCTAAGAGCCCCATTTGGGACATACAATGCAATAGATAAATTGGGAGCAGGCTTACCTGAGGTTGCCCTAAACCTCAAGTGCAAGCCATGGGGTGGAAGGGTCAAAGACCTTGCAATACAGCCTAGACCCCACACTCCATGTGCTTGCACAAATTCAAAAGAAACAAAAGAGGGGTGGCAGCCGCTCAGACCATTTTATAACTAACCAGGGAGGTGCACATTAGCAGGGCAATTAGAATACATAATGGTATTCTAATTGCCCTGCTAATGTGCACCTCCCTAGTTAGTTATAAAATGGTCTGAGCGGCTGCCACCCCTCTTTTGTTTCTGTTAAGTATATGGGACAAGGAATAGAAAGAAGAAGGAGAAGAAGACAAAGAAGAAGAAAAAGATTAAGGTAAGCATTAAAGACAAGGAAGAAGAAGAAAAAGAGATTAAGGTAAGCATTAAAGACAAGGAAGAAGAAAAAGAGATTAAGGTAAGCATTAAAGACAAGGAAGAAGAAGAAAAAGAGATTAAGGTAAGCATTAAAGACAAGGAAGAAGAAGAAAAAGAGATTAAGGTAAGCATTAAAGACAAGAAAGAAGAAAAAGAGATTAAGGTAAGCATTAAAGACAAGGAAGAAGAAGAAAAAGAGATTAAGGTAAGCATTAAAGACAAGGAAGAAGAAGAAAAAGAGATTAAGGTAAGCATTAAAGACAAGGAAGAAGAAGAAAAAGAGATTAAGGTAAGCATTAAAGACAAGGAAGAAGAAGAAAAATGAATTTGGTGTGTTAAGTTTGGGTATGTGAATAAGTGTACGTTTGTGCGATAGATTAAGGTTTAGGGAGTATTATGGATGTGCGCTTGCGTGGACCCAGATTGACAACAGCAAATCCATGGAGATGTAAGTATACTTGTCAAAAACATCAAAATAGGGGTGAGAACGGAAACGGATGGCAAGAAGGTACGTTTGGAAACCCATTAAAAAGGAGGCAAAATAGCAGAAGAGGGGACCATGACCCATATCTGGTGGGGGTGCCCAGCCATCACCTCCTTCTGGGACAGGGTTCTTGGCATATACGCAGAGGCGACGGGCATCATGGTGAACAACTCACCCCAACTAACCCTCCTCTCCTTAGTGGAGGACTCTATATCACAATACAAAAAAGGATTGCTCAGGCACTTCCTAACGGCGGCGCGGGCCGTAATACCCAGACACTGGAAGACCCGTGAAGCCCCCCCCCCCCTAGCAGAATGGGTCGTGGAGCTAGAACGTATTAGACGTATGGAGGAGCTCATCCCATAAGGGTCTGGCAGAGAAGCATGCCACGACTTGGGCTTGCTGGATTGATCTTCGAGACTCAGACCGTTTCCAGACATTAATCCAGTGACCCCGGTGGCAGAGGCAACCACTCGACCATATTTTGGCAATCACAAGGTTGGATCGTGGAGGTGAAACAGAAGTTATGTATTTGGTCCAGCAGAGGACATTTCCTTCCCCTCTCTTCCCCTCCCCTTCTTCCCTCCCACCCTTTTACCTTCCCCACTTCCCTTCTAACTTCTCTTCTCCTCTCTTCCTTACCCTTCTCTCTCCCATCTCTATGGGTAGTCTTTCTCTATTCTGTCTTGCGTTCTGATTTCTGCTCTACTTAGTTACATCCCCTTTGACAAACAGAAACAGCGCATTGGCAGTGAACAGCTACACAGACATAAATGAAACGCTGCGACAAGAATTGGAGCTGATGTCATATTTATTTGGAAGATACAATGTTGTTTTCCTTTGTTCTTTCTACTTTTTGCTATGTCTTCCGGTTTGTTGTATGACACCTGCGCGTGTCTATGTTCCTTCTTTTATTCAATCTTCTGCAATAAAAACAGATTAAACTAAAAAGGAGGCAAAAACGGATTGTCCGTGTGAACGGGAACGGAAGCCACGACGAAATAGCATGCCCCGAGAGGGGAAAAAAACCCTTTCCGATTGAAGACACAGAAACGGAGCATTAACGGAGTTCCCCCGACGGCGGCTCTGCATCACATTTTAACCCCGGGACGAATGTAAGCAAAACGGGCCATAGGAAAAATGGAACAAAATAAGCTCAGATCGGGGGAGGCTCTGCAGCAGGCCATATGAGTGTATATAGTGCTGTCTGCGTGTTGTGATGTGTATGTACAGGGTCTAAGATGCTTGTAGCTGGGCATGCTATACTGGTACATACCTTATATGTAGTCATGAGTCAGGCAGTCATATTAAAGTGGGCCAACACCCTGCTTGATCCGATCCCTCCCCACGGGGTTTTGTTTCACTGTAAAGAGGCAGTCGATTCCCTCACCCAGGAAAAAAAACTGGGGCCTCCACCAATTTTGTGCCCAGGGGCCTCCACCACAGGGGCGGACTGGCCATAGGACGTACCGGGACAAATCCCGGTAGGCCGTCTCCCCCCTGCCCCTTAGTTTGTAATGTGGGGCCGCTGCTGCCACAGCTGGCTGGCAACAAGGAGCTGCCATGGTCGCCTGGCGCACTGTGCTGCAGCACATGACATCCGGGTAGCAACACTGAGCTGTATGATAGGGCAGTCGGAGGGTCTACTGACAACTGTCACAGCCAATGAATGATTGGCTGTGCAGCGCAGCGGTCGGGCTCCCTCCAGAGTGGGCGGGGCTTCTCTCTGGTCCCCAGCGAGGCTGGAAATGCGAGGAGTCCCAGATCAAGGCCGACATCAGAGGTGAGAGGGGGAAAATCTTTAAGATTTATGTCATGGGCCCTGTCCATCGCATATATCATGCAGCTGCCCAGCATTGAGGCACCTGGGCCCGCTCCTGATACCGGCATTATGGTGGTGATGACCTGCTCGCCGGATCTCCTGCCTGCCTGACACTGACCTCTGGCTCTGTGTCAGTGAGGTGAGACAGACGCCGTCTGCAGCTGTTACCAGTGATAGAAGTAATGCTGCTGCAGTCAGCTTAAATTATTGTATAAGTTCACCCCCTTATGCTTTAATATGTTATGTCTCCCCTCTGTACCTCATTCATAAGCTGCCCCTGCTGTTACCCACTCATCCCTCCATCCACACTCATCCCCAGCCTGCCCCTGTCACCCACTCATCCCTCCAACCACACTCATCCCTCCATCCACACTCATCCCCAGCCTGCCCCTGTCACCCACTCATCCCTCCAACCAGACTCATCCCTCCATCCACACTCATCCCCAGCCTGCCCCTGTCACCCACTCATCCCTCCATCCACACTCATCCCTCCATCCACACTCATCCCTAGCCTGCCCCTGTCACCCACTCATCCCTCCATCCACACTCATCCCCAGCCTTCTCCTGTCACCCACTCATCCCTCCATCCACACTCATCCCCAGCCTGCCCCTGTCACCCACTCATCCCTCCATCCACACTCATCCCCAGCCTTCCCCTGTCACCCACTCATCCCTCCATCCACACTCATCCCCAGCCTGCCCCTGTCACCCACTCATCCCTCCATCCACACTCATCCCCAGCCTGCCCCTGTCACCCACTCATCCCTCCAACCACACTCATCCCTCCATCCACAATCATCCCCAGCCTGCCCCTGTCACCCACTCATCCCTCCATCCACACTCATCCCCAGCCTTCCCCTGTCACCCACTCATCCCTCCATCCACACTCATCCCTCCATCCACACTCATCCCCAGCCTGCCCCTGTCACCCACTCATCCCTCCATCCACACTCATCCCCAGCCTGCCCCTGTCACCCACTCATCCCTCCAACCACACTCATCCTTCCATCCACACTCATCCCCAGCCTGCCCCTGTCACCCACTCATCCCTCCATCCACACTCATCCCCAGCCTGCCCCTGTCACCCACTCATCCCTCCATCCACACTCATCCCCAGCCTGCCCCTGTCACCCACTCATCCCTCCATCCACACTCATCCCAGCCTGCCCCTGTCACCCACTCATCCCTCCATCCACACTCATCCCCAGCCTGCCCCTGTCACCCACTCATCCCTCCAACCACACTCATCCCTCCATCCACACTCATCCCCAGCCTGCCCCTGTCACCCACTCATCCCTCCATCCACACTCATCCCTCCATCCACACTCATCCCCAGCCTGCCCCTGTCACCCACTCATCCCTCCATCCACACTCATCCCCAGCCTGCCCCTGTCACCCACTCATCCCTCCATCCACACTCATCCCCAGCCTGCCCCTGTCACCCACTCATCCCTCCATCCACACTCATCCCCAGCCTGCCCCTGTCACCCACTCATCCCTCCATCCACACTCATCCCCAGCCTGCCCCTGTCACCCACTCATCCCTCCAACCACACTCATCCCTCCATCCACACTCATCCCCAGCCTGCCCCTGTCACCCACTCATCCCTCCATCCACACTCATCCCCAGCCTGCCCCTGTCACCCACTCATCCCTCCATCCACACTCATCCCCAGCCTGCCCCTGTCACCCACTCATCCCTCCATCCACACTCATCCCCAGCCTGCCCCTGTCACCCACTCATCCCTCCATCCACACTCATCCCCAGCCTTCCCCTGTCACCCACTCATCCCTCCATCCACACTCATCCCCAGCCTGCCCCTGTCACCCACTCATCCCTCCATCCACACTCATCCCCAGCCTGCCCCTGTCACCCACTCATCCCTCCATCCACACTCATCCCCAGCCTGCCCCTGTCACCCACTCATCCCTCCATCCACACTCATCCCCAGCCTGCCCCTGTCACCCACTCATCCCTCCATCCACACTTATCCCCAGCCTGCCCCTGTCACCCACTCATCCCTCCATCCACACTCATCCCCAGCCTGCCCCTGTCACCCACTCATCCCTCCATCCACACTCATCCACAGCCTGCCCTTGTCACCCACTCATCCCTCCATCCACACTCATCCCCAGCCTGCCCCTGTCACCCACTCATCCCTCCATCCACACTCATCCACAGCCTGCCCTTGTCACCCACTCATCCCTCCATCCACACTCATCCCCAGCCTGCCCCTGTCACCCACTCATCCCTCCATCCACACTCATCCCCAGCCTGCCCCTGTCACCCACTCATCCCTCCATCCACACTCATCCCCAGCCTGCCCCTGTCACCCACTCATCCCTCCATCCACACTCATCCCTCCATCCACACTCATCCCCAGCCTGCCCCTGTCACCCACTCATCCCTCCAACCACACTCATCCCTCCATCCACACTCATCCCCAGCCTGCCCCTGTCACCCACTCATCCCTCCATCCACACTCATCCCCAGCCTGCCCCTGTCACCCACTCATCCCTCCATCCACACTCATCCCCAGCCTGCCCCTGTCACCCACTCATCCCTCCATCCACACTCATCCCCAGCCTGCCCCTGTCACCCACTCATCCCTCCATCCACACTTATCCCCAGCCTGCCCCTGTCACCCACTCATCCCTCCATCCACACTCATCCCCAGCCTGCCCCTGTCACCCACTCATCCCTCCATCCACACTCATCCACAGCCTGCCCTTGTCACCCACTCATCCCTCCATCCACACTCATCCCTCCATCCACACTCATCCCCAGCCTGCCCCTGTCACCCACTCATCCCTCCATCCACACTCATCCACAGCCTGCCCTTGTCACCCACTCATCCCTCCATCCACACTCATCCCCAGCCTGCCCCTGTCACCCACTCATCCCTCCATCCACACTCATCCCCAGCCTGCCCCTGTCACCCACTCATCCCTCCATCCACACTCATCCCCAGCCTGCCCCTGTCACCCACTCATCCCTCCATCCACACTCATCCCCAGCCTGCCCCTGTCACCCACTCATCCCTCCATCCACACTCATCCCTCCATCCACACTCATCCCCAGCCTGCCCCTGTCACCCACTCATCCCTCCATCCACACTCATCCACAGCCTGCCCTTGTCACCCACTCATCCCTCCATCCACACTCATCCCCAGCCTGCCCTTGTCACCCACTCATCCCTCCATCCACACTCATCCCTCCATCCACACTCATCCCCAGCCTGCCCCTGTCACCCACTCATCCCTCTACCCACAACTATTTCCAGTCTATTCCTGTCACTAAACCCCTCTTCACTGGACCCCCTCTTCCTTTCTATGGCAACTATTCTTAAACATACTGACTGTGTTATTCCATAACAGCCTTCCTGTCTGCCAGCCAGCCTTAGCAATCTGCCAGCCAGCCACAGTATCCTGCCAGCCAAAGCAGCCCGTATGCCTTAGCAGCCAGCTTCAGTAATTGAGGTGAGTGGTGGCTGAAGCCAAGTTGGACTGGGTATCACAGACAGAGATCCAAGTTGGCATAAAAAGGAGGAGGATAGTTCAGTGTGTTGAAGCTTTTGGTGTAGTTAGGTGGGTTGGCATTGCCACCCCTTGAAGTACACCATAGCCTCAAATGCACTGCACCCCCCTCTTCCTTTCTATGGCAACTATTCTTATACATACTGATTGTGTTTTTCCACTGGTTCTTTTTCGTTCTTTTGTGTGTAAAAATTCTGTTATTAAACAGTTTTCAGAAAATAGAATTTGTACTCTGATATGTAGGGGTGGGGCATATGGAGTGGTTTGGGCGGGACAGAGGTGGGGCCAGGGGTGGGGTCTCGCTGGGGGCCCTTGCTTTTTTTGGTCCGGGGGCCCTGAGTGGTGTCAGTCCGCTTCTGTTTGCAGGTAGTGAAAACAACTTCCATAAAACACACATTTGCTAACATAAGAAAACATTGAAAAAATCCTTGATAACCTTACATACATTTCACGTGTTCTCACTTGCTCCTTCATTTACCCTATATGACCACCATCACAACATGAACATGACATGTACAGCTAATCAGATTCCTCCCCATCCACTTAACTAGGGTACTGGGGCTGATAAAACCATCAAGAAATAGTTGTTTATATGTATTTGATGTGTGGGGGCAGAGCAAGGTTAAATTGCATGACTAGTATTGGACTGTCTATATATTTAAGAACATTTATTTTTTAAGATGTTTCACCATTCATCTGATGAGAAAGCTAGCTGGTTGACTAGTAAAACGTCTTCAAGTAAAAATGTATACTTAAAGCAAAATAACCTTTAAATCAAACCTAAATACTACTAAAAAGCTTTTAACCCCACCACAACTCAATCGTTAATCAGACTTTAGATCTGCTTTACATAAATATACTCGGCCAATGAAAGATATTATCTATTGTTCACCTTCTCTATAAACTATTCAGATCTGCTCTAAATCTTTGATTCACCCATCATTTGATTTATAAATCCTAACAGAAAAAGTAACCAAAAATCTGACCAAGCCATCATCTGCTTTAATCATTTAACTGTTGAATTGGCAAACTTAAAATGTGTGCCTGGCACTCGGATAAATATATTTATTTTGATTTGAATTGTATACTGTATTATTCATCATTTTCTACTGTATTACTATATACATTATTTTAAATAAAAACTGTTGAATATTACAATATCTTGTGGTGTGTGTGTGTGTGTGTGTGTGTGTGTGTGTATTTTACACCTTGTCTGCTAAAACCCAATTTAAAATGAAAAAAAGTAAAGCATGGTTTCCTCTTACTGTCCTGGTAACAATAAGGATTGCTATTGGTGCTTTAAAATGCTTCACTGCCTCCCTGGACAGAACGCCTGAGAAAGTTAGTTTAATAATAAAAGATCTGGCAGCCTCTGGAGTAGCAAAAACCCCCATCTCTGTTGCGCCTGCCTCCTCCCTTGATTGCCCTGCTAAGTAATTCAGTGCAGGGGGAGGGAGGCGAATGCTGAGCACTGACTGGCAGAGCCTGACTTAGAAAATACTCAGGAACACTATACTGCTTCTTATGGTCTGTTCGCTTTTTGGAACTGTGCTTTCATTTAGCTGTATGCAGTGAAGGAGCTGGGAAAATATATGCTGTTGGAGAAACATCTCACAACATCCCTGAGGCTGTTAGTTGCCCTTAGCTTAGCAGCAGAAGGACGAAAAAGAGGAGGACTTTACCTATATAAATAAATAAGGCCAAAGCTAGTTCTGATGGTAGAGGGCTGGATCAGGATGAAGAGCAGCCTGCACAGTGCTCCTGGCTCCATCAACCTCTGCTCTCATTTATAACGCAGGCACTACGCACTTCTTAACGCGAAGCATGGGTGACAAACTTCCAGGCTAACAGAAGAACACGGCCAAAGCCAAAGAACACAGCCTCCTACACAAAGATCTCTTATTTATAGTATGCGCCTACAGTACAGTAGCCTTCAGATTAATCTGACGATCGTTTGATGGAAATACCTAAAGCGGCATAAACTGGCCCTACTTCCAGCTGGGAGTAATTGAATGAACAGCAAGGAGGCCCTGACAAGGGAGACGCACTCAGGAAAGAACTTCTCTTTCAGAGGGAATATATTTTTACCTGTTGGACTTTTACTGGACTGGAGCCGATTGCTGGGAAGAAGGTTTTTTTGGTGTAAGACCTCTAGAGGTGGGAATGGCAGCGGGTAGCATCACTAGCCTCCCACCAGCATCAGATGATGGGAGTAGCAGTCCGTTTCCCCCAGGAAACTTCAAAGACCCAAAAAGACTCTACTGTAAGAACGGAGGTTACTTTCTGAGGATTAATTCAGATGGAAAAGTTGATGGAAGCCGAGAGAAAAGTGATTCTCATAGTAAGTGCTCTGTATGTTTGGAAATGGGCAAAAAAACATTGTATTACTTGAAATAATATATATATAAGGTTAGACAAGTGGTGCCCAATATGTGGGCCGACTCTGATATCACTGGTGGCACAGAGTCTGTTGTTGCTCTGTACTCTGTCTACAGGTTGCTGAATTGTATAAAACTTGACTTCTGCAAGTATTTCCCCCAAACAAAAGTATCTTCTAAGAGATAGAAGGCCCCAAAATATAGTCTTGACTTTGAACATTCAGAATTATATTTTGGCAATGAAATGTTGGCTAAAAAACCCTAAAATGTTAACCTGCCCCAGAATAAGGGCCTTTAACTTTTAGCCTAACTCCAACTATTTAATGACCTTGAATCTAACCCAAAATGGGATCCTAACCTTTAGTTTGATTAAATGTATTCCTAATCAATAGCCGCAGTCTTTATTTTGCCATGAAATTTAGTGTGAACCTTGCCTTGAAAATTCTAATACGTACGAGAGAAATCTCCTTTGGCCAAAGCTTCGGCTCTAAAACCTTGTCACTGGAATGTTTAGAGGTTGTCAGGGAAACCGCACACTGCCATAAAGTGGGAGAAGTGGTGTTTTATTTGCTATAAAATATCTTGAAGGAAAAGGGGAGGTACTAGTACTTTGTACTACCTTAGGTAAATATATGCCACTTTCTCCATTTTCTTAGCCCAACAGCTCTAGTTCCAGTCTTCTCTGTTCCGTTGTTTTTTTCTATAGTGGTTCATATATAATTGATTGCACTGGCCTGTCAATTGTATTCTCATACCGGCAGCTGTCAGAGTGTCAAGTTGCACATGGACAAGCATACCGTGGCAAATTGTGCTGCCAGGACCTGAAACCAACACATTTCACACACACTGGACAATCTAAGATAGAATTTGTTTATTTTAGTGACTCTTAGTGAAAGCCCTCCGATCACCCCAGTTATGAAGTGTGTGTGTCATCTGGCACAACAAATGTGCCAGCTGGTTAATTTGCAGTGACCAAGCTGCCAACCACAAAGGATAACACATTTCCTTCAGCTGTTTTGTCATCGCTCTAGTGAAACACCAATCCTTTACAGCTACTACTGTGCTAACCTCAAAACATGATATATTACCAGCCAAGAACATGACTTAGCTCTAGGTAGGCATGTGTTAAAGAGGAAGTTTAGTCAAAAGGTGACCCCCCCCTTCCTGCCACCCTACCCTGGTGCTGACACAGGATAGGGGGGTTAGAAAGAAAAAGACCCCCTACCTTATTCAGGGGTCCACGCCACTCTCCTTGCACTCGGGATCCTGGGTGCCGCCATCTTGTTCGAAAGCACAGAGTCGCATCCTCTGGCTCCGTGCGCACTCCTGCCTGCCCATTTAAGTGAACAGGTGGTTGGAGCGCACAGACCCAGGGGATGCAGGTAATGTTCTGTCTGTGGAAACAGAGGTTAGGTGTTGTGACCCTATGCTTTCTCCGTGGCAGCCTCACAGAGACTAAGGGAGTAGCGCTAAGGAGATGGTAAGGGGTCTTTTTCTTTCTACCCCCCCCCGTCCTGCTTTTGCACCAGGGTAGGGTGGCAGGGCTGGGGGTCTCCTATGACTAAACTTTCGCTTTAACTCACATAGAGCTTGAAGCCCAGTACACCCATTTTAGAATACTCGGTTGGAAGACTTTTGGAAAATCTTTGCCTCTGACAAGCAGAAAGGTTTATCTGGTGGTTCTTCTTGCCAGTAAAAAAATATAATTATAGATCATGGAGGCCCCATAATATTTTGATAACTCTACCAAAAAATGATCCACTAATTCAGAGGAAAAATATCCTTCTGGCAACCAGATAGTCCACCCTCTCATACAGGTATGCAACAGCCTGAGCAACCCTATACTGCTCTGTTGATAAGGTTTCATAAGGTCATAAATTGCTCTCCAAGGTCATATTCTGTCTGTGGAAGCAGAGGTTAGGTGTTTTGAGCATTGTGACTGGTACATGTCATCTTCTGAGCGTTTATTAACATATTTCCCACTTAGTGGTACCAATTAGTTATTCCCTTTTTCCAATATAGCATGTTATCCTGCTGTATATCATGATACCCCTCATTAGATTTCTCTGAGTTTCAAATAAAATGAAAAAAATAATCATTCCTCCAGATTACCAGGCTGGTGCACCAGGCATAGCAAGGCCAGGGTCAAGAAGCCGAACCAACTGCCTCTGGCCCTGGCAACTTACCAGCCAGGGTTACCACTGTTCCTGGGCTGCCGGATTTAATATTTTATTAAAATAGTAATTCAAAATATAAAATTAACTAAAAAGATATATTGAGTAATAGATAAAGGCAACAGGACTTGCTGTTTTCTTTTGCCCCACATGTTCTGTTATTTATCCCACTAGATATATGTGTGAATTCAACATTGCCTATTGGGAAAGGAGGCTGGGTGACTTGTAAATTGAATCAAAGTGAAAAAAGAACTGCTATTCCAATTGTATAGATTTGTTCCTGCAAACCTACTGGGGGTAACATTTTATTCATGTATTTATTTTTACTGTTTCAATTAAAATGAGCTATAACCCCTCCCTCCAGATAACCAGTCTGGTGCACCAGCCCTGGCAACTCACTATCCCCTTTAGCGTGGGTGAGATGGGCCCAACTTCCACTTCCTCTCCACAGTTTGCGGGATTGAAGGCTGAATGCTTCCCTGGGATGATGTGGACTGACTTGGTGGTGGTGGAGCCGCTGTTTGCTCCTGGTGCTGGAGTTGGTGGGGTTCCCACATTCTCCCTTTGGGGGAGACGGGTGGCCTTGTTGGGGAGGTGGAGCTGGAGGCTGACAGAATGGTGGGTTAAGGGGGCACCCAAACTCCGGTGCTTAAATTAAAAAGTGGGTTAAGAGGGCACCCAAACCCCAGTGCATAAATGATAGGTGGGTTAAGGGTGCACCCAAACCCCAGTGCTTAAATGAAAAGGTGAGTGAAGGGGGCACCCAAACTCCAGTGCTTAAATGAAGATGTGGGATAAGGGGGCATCCAGACCCCAGTAGTGACAACCCAGTAGTATTAGTGCAGTAGTAGTGACTAGTGGGTCCAACCTTACTCTAGCCTTCACTCCAGCTGTTATCCCTGACTATAGTTTGCCCTGAAAAGGCCAGTTTTTTTAACAATAGAGCCTATCTGGCCCTAAAATGCTGGCAGCAGGAACCTCTCCCAATCTAAATCAACACTGCAATGGCGCTGGGACACGCCACCATGCCTTTTATATGATGGGTTGCGTGTTATGTCTGGCCAATCACAGCCATGCCCAGAATGGGCCAATCGGCCTTCTTCTGGGTCCAACCTGAACACCGAACCAGTGCATGGAACCTGTGCCACTTTGTGGGTTCGCTCAACAATAATGCGAACTAAGGCCGGATCCAAAGTGCGTAAGATCTGATTTTATGTCATTTTGGGCATGGTGGCCCTATCTTGATTTGAAATAACTGGAATACATTTTGGAGGTTTTAATAACTTTGGCTGTGCAGGCCTCCCCTTTCTATCTTGTTACTTTCTGGGGACACAAGAAGTCCCAGCCTGGCACCCACAACCAAAAGGTACAGTGCATAGTGACCTCATTTTCTTTTGGTTTAGTTCATAGACGACACGATCAGGGAACTGTTCCATATGGATGCGCTCTCTACAGACTCTAGGTGCACAAATTCTGCATCTTCTCCAGGGTACAACAGCATCCAACTGCTCAAACTTCACGCAGAAAGCAGAGAACAGCTCCATTGGTTAAAGGCAGCAAATAAAGTTTTCTCCTGTAAAACAGCATTCTCTCCTGCTGCAAGCAGCATTAAAAAAATTATGTGCGATACTAGAATTTAATTTATGTGAGGAGGCAATCTAGAGCACATGAATTACTTGAAATATTTTGCATTCGCAAATGAAATAAATTAGATTAACAAGTTTTTTGGGTGCATTTCCTCGAATTTAATTAGCAGAAATTGGAAAACACAACTTTTAGAACTTTTTTTATCAACTTTTTTTGATGAATCATGCATAGAAATTGTGAGTGGAAAATCCCATCTTTTTAAGAAAAGAAACACACAAAAGACTATTTGAAAGGAATGCCGCTGCCGCCAACGGGACCTAGATCATGGGCTCAGGTAAGTTGTACAGCAGCTTTGGCTGCTGCATCCTTTACGTTAAGTCAGCTTTTTCGTCTTCGATTCGAACAGTAACAGAGACTTCTGGCTGAAGTCCATGTTCTGGTTTGAGAACCCACACTTGCAAAGTTCAGTACAAACATGGGTCTCTCCCCATGGCTTATCTCTTCAGAATTCCGACTATCCTGGCTTTTGGTCCTTGCCCTCACTGTGTTAAAACCCCCAGGTCACCAAAACAAACTTACCTCTTCACGGTCCTACAGCGCATTTGCGGGCGCTCGTTCAATCAGTGTGCTCGGATCCAATGATGTCCCTTCGTCTAAGGCGAGCGGCTCCGAGTGCGCTGACGGCTGCATTCCCCTCTACCCTCTAACAGGGAGCATGCCCACGTCAGCTATTCACAAATGTCTGGCGCAAGCATGCACCCTGCTAGAGGAATTTAGCCACGGCTCACGCATGCGCCATTAGACCGGAAGAGAAGGTAAGTGTATGGGCAAACTGGGGGGTTCACACAGAGGGGCATCCCCTGGGGGGAGGCAATCGGTCGGCCCTGGAATCTTATAGATTCCCGGGTCGATCGCCATGGGTTTTGGTCCACTTCAAGCAAGTGCTCTTTACATTAAAGGGATAGTGCAGTGTTGTGTAATTCCCCCGCAAACCTCAAATCAGAGCATGCCTCTGGCACAAGGCTCCTCTTGCCTTTCCCAGCTAGCCTGTGGCTTTTGCATGGATTGCTGACACGATGAACACTCTGACTTTTCATCTGCAGGGAAACTTTCTAAATGAGGTCAAACCTTTTTAACATGTTTGTATAAATGCTGCAATTCTTTTAGGTAACACTGGCTTCCTGTTTGTTAAAAAAAAAGGCTCAAAAGATTGTTTTGGTATACTTGCTGGTCTTACCTCTTTTGGACATTTTCTTTATCCCAGCAGCATGTTTACTCTAGCCTAGTGGCTTACTGAGTATTTTAATTAAAACGGCAGCATGTCGGCTATACCAAGAGCATTTAAGAAAGGTCACCACTGGCAGACTCCATCTCTATAACTTTCCTTGATCATGTTTTGCTAGACATCTGATTGTCTGACACAGTTCCATACAGCATACTTTGACTCTTGAGTATTGCTCCATTCAGCATTATCAGCATGATAGTCAACATTGGTTGCGTTTACGTGATGTGAAGTCACAGCGCTGCCAGCCATGTGATCTACTGCATGTGGAATTAATCCAGTGAGAAGACAATGGTATGTAACCAACACCAAGGCACTAACAAATAGTGGAATTGACGCATTACACACCTAGACCTACCAGCTTTTTTTTCCATACACAACATAAATGTATAATATTTGTGCTCACTGGGCATCATTTAGAGAAAGCACCATTTATCTCAGCCATTTCAGTCTTTAGTTGTCTAGCTGCACCAAACTGAGTTAAAAAACAGAAAAATGTTTACTGTATGAGTCTTTAAAGAGCCCTGTCACATTTAGTTAAGCCACTGCCGAAAATATTTCTGATTCTTCTCAATGCAAGTAAATAAAATAAACAGTAAATCATGACCCCCCCTCCAAGGAAATCAATTACTGGTTATAATTACTGGTGATAAGGGGCATCATGGCCTAGAGGTAAGGAAGCGGCCTTGCAATCAACATGACATGACTGAAGTGCTCTTGAGCAAGGCACCTAAACCCCCCAGATGCCGTAATTAGAGCAGCCTAAGGCTCTGGGCATGTATATACCCACTGCATGGATGGGTTAAATGCAGAGGATGTGTGCAAGCATACAATGGCGACCAATCCCCATAAAGTAGGATAGTAAACAATATGAGCTAAATGTAATATGCCATCTAAAAATATGTATTAAAAAAGTATTAAACCACCCAATAAATACATACAAAACCCTAAATAAAAAAAAAAAGCTGCAGGGTTTTACCAATCCTTTGCACGGAATAACTGACCAAATATATTGAGCTAGCATTAACCTTCTAACTGGCTAGAGTCTACAAAAGTGCAAAATTCCTTTATTGAGACTGTTAAAGATGCAGAACACACAATAAATACTCCATAAGAAAAGCCCCCATAACCCAAAAACCTTCCAGGTTACCCTAAAACAACAACATTGGTAGTTTATAATAGAGAAGACCCCTCTTATAGCATCACTCCGCAGATGCTCAACACTCATACAGCCAGCATTGAGTTTAGGAGAGTAACTGTTCCAACAAGACCTTGACAAAGTTCCGGTGGATGGAATGAAATGCACCCTCCATGCTCAAAACCATGAGGCTGATTTGATGTTTACGGGTTCTGGAGGTGACTGACGCTTGGGTAGACGATGCTCTGGGAGGGAGGGAGTGAGGGGAGCTTGGACTCTGTGTACACAACAAAGGCTTACCCTAGTGATCTGTAGCTATAACTATACTAGAGCTGTTGCTTTTGGTCTGCCCCTGGTCCCTGTCCCATTGTCTGAGTTTTGACAATGTACTGTAGTTTAAAGAGGAACTTTGGGGGCCCTGGAGTCTAAAAGACTCCTGGGCTTTCCGAGTTCCTGTCATTGGGGTTTCCTGAATTGGGATGCCCCACAGTGTGAAATCCCCCAGATGCCCAGATCCACTCACCTTCTCTCGAGCCCTTGTCGCATCTATGCGCTGCAGCCGTATCCCGGCACACCTTTAGCTATGTGCACCCCTGTGCCTGGCCTTACTGAATGAGCGGCATGGGCTGCAAGGTGAGCGGGGGTTGTGGCTTGGCTCCCTTTTGGCACCGATCGGGTGCTTAGCCATCCAGGCAGCTTAGCCGTCAGCGGGGCGCCAAAGGGAGCCAAGTGACAGCGCTTTCAGATAAAGCCTGCACCGTCGGAACGACTGGAAGATGAGTTGATCAGGCGACCTGGGGGAATACACAATCCAATTCAGGATGCTGCCTCACAGAGGAGCAACACGCGGGAAAGTGACATTCCTGTGTGTTATTCCTCTTTAAGCATGACTTCTAATCCCAGCCCTACAATTTTTTTCTAATGTTTTTGCCTTCGCCTTACTTCTGCTGAAGTACTTTTATACAGGCTGAGCTCCCAAAACAGTTCTGTGGAGCTGGTGGGGGGGGGACTAAATTCCAAATATATAGGAACCTGTAAACCATGTTAGAGAGGTGCTACATAAATGTATTTGGCATTTATATAAGGAGGCAGGTATTATTCCCAAGAAGGATGACTTCCAGGAAAAGCTTGTGCCTGGAAGGATTTAATACATCATTCCATGTCATTTCCTAACCCTGCCTACACTTACTATAACATAGATGAATAACTCCTACAGTGTAGGTGTGCTGACAGAGGCTAATGTAATCACATTTCTCTGTCAAATATTTAGCTTAATGAACTTTCATTTATGAATTTACTGGAAGCTAGGATTGTGAAAGCCTCTAAATGGCTGATTTCTGGTTAATGAGATGAATGGACAGAAATATTTAAGTAAAACCAGTAAAATAAGGAATTAGGGAAAATCGGTAATTGGTAAATTTTTAGTACCCTAAATGTTTTCCAACCAGTGCTCTAACCTCAGCTCTCTGCTTAAATCTACTGCAGAGATCAAGTGACAAGTTGGTCCCTCATCCAGCAGGACATCTGCAGTGATTGGGTGAGTATAAGTTACACATGATCCATGACACAGGTTGCCACACTGAAGCCAGGCCCACTTCTGCTGTTGGCCCCAGCTTAGTGCCAAGCAAGCTTTAATTGCATACATGGCACATGCAGAGACTTAGGGATGCTTTTAGGAGCTATTGCGTCAGATACAATGTTAGTGGTGCCGTTCAAATGCAAGGTCCCTTATCTCCTCATATTTGGCTCAGCCATGGAGGGGGGGGGGGGGAGCTACAGCATGGTACATACCCAGTGGTGTAACTTAATGTGACGGGGCACGGGTGTGAACATTTAACTGGACCTCTGAATAAGAGCCTGTCTTGTATGTTTCCCCCACCGTGTACATACAGATTGCCCACATAAAAAAATCATTCTACCTGCATCTATTGCGTTTTCTGAGCCTTTAAACATCCAAGATGGAGGCCCCTGGAGTCTCAGGCTGCCAGCAAACAAGAAGTTTACAGGATAGTCTTCTGACTATGTTGCTCTGCATTCTGGGATTGCTGTCCTTTTCCTGACTCCTGCTCTGCTCTGTCTGTGCAAAGCACAGCTATAACTCACCCCCTGTACTTTTTACCCCTCTCCTCTTCTTAATATGTGATGCTTCTGTTGCAAGATAGCGGCGCCCGCATCCTAGAGACCTGAACAGAGTTGAAGCCCAGTGAGGGAAAGAATAATAAGTAAGTGACAAAAAAAATAATAATTTTAGATGCTGGGGAATAGTTTTTTAAGGGTTTGGGATTTTTATTAAATGATGCTGAAGGTCCGGTTTAACTGGGGCCCTTTCACAGCTCATACAGTAAACCTTTTTAAACTCAATTGGATACAAATAACTAAAGACTAAAACAGACAAATGCTGCTCCCTTTATCTAAATGATGCCAAGTGAGTACAAATATGGTAAATAAGATGGAGAAGCAACAATGATAGGGCTCCCTGATGTTCTGGGCCCTGGTGCAGTCACGCCCCTGCACATACCTATAATGGACTGCAACAGTAACCAGGATGGGTGAGGAAAGGGCAGATTTTTTTATCCTTATGCACTTACCATTGACCTAGAAACCGCCTGCAGTCGCTATAGGGCTGACACTTTCATTGTTCATAAACATTCAGGACGCTGCTGGCATGTATTTTTGGAAGGAAATAAATATGTTACTCATTTGAATCAACACTTTCCTCCACCAGTTTGCTGGAGGAAATTCACTCTTCAAATCGCCACAATTGCACATCTAAACATACCGTAAATCAGGCACCAGGGACAGTTTGGTGTTCAATAAGGACGCGTAAAATTTCAGATGCAAATTGGCGCAATGATAAACACTAGTGCGCAAATTGGCGCTGAAACAAAAGCACATACCATTTTAACAACCATGAATCAGGCGGAAGCCCAAGCATGACTTGATGCTCCAGAATGGAACGTGAACTTCTAAATGAGATAATTATTCTAAGTTCCAAGTAATATTAAAATAGTTCATTGAACTGTAGGGTAGATAACCATAGAGCTGAGCAATTCAGAATTAATAGAGCAAGGGGGATAATACCATTCTGATAGCAGTGTGTGATTACTGCATTGTGTAACCCATTGCCGGGTGTGCAGGGCAGGCTACGATTGCTAACTCCCTGGGAATACTATTTTGCCAACCCATAGGAAACAACTCTAGGCTGGCTCAGGAGTCCTGCTCCAAATCCCTTTCCCTTCTTAGCATCTTCTGCACTGCTGACGAGCAAACACATCTTCATCTTTATCTTATTCCTATCCTGTTCTTCCACTTTGAATGTGTCCTCCTTCTATCTCCCTTTCTTTCCCATATTCCCTTTTTTCTCTTTTACACATTCCCTTCCTCATTTTATCCTTTCTGCATTTCCAAAATGTTCTGCAACTCTCCAATTTCTTCCTCTTTCTCTATTCTCTGTCACCCTCTCTTTTCTACTTTACCACCTTCTTTTTCTCTTTTTATATCCATTTCCCCTGCCTCCATCTTTTTTCCACATTCCTTTTTCTTTTCATCTTTTCATCATTCCTCCCCCCACCCTCTACTTTCCATGTTCATTCCATCTTTTTTTCCTCTTTTATAAAATCCATCCTCTTTTTCCACACCTCCTACTTTTTTTTCCACATTCCCTCCAATTTATTTTTCATATTCACTCCTATTTTATCTACAGTCTTGGTCTCCCTCTTTTTTCTGAATCCTCCCATCTCTCTCTCTATCTTTATCTATTTCCCATATTCCCTCCCTCCACCCTCTGATTACCTCAGTCCCTCCATTCTCCTCTTTTTTTCACATTTCCACCCTTTTCCAAATACCCGAGGAGGCTGATTCATTACTAATGACAGGTATCGGCAGATGAGCGTCTGTATAGCGGTGCTTAGAGCGACCGCTAGTAACCGCTGTAAGCGGGTATCGGGGCACTGTAACAGAGCGCCTCTGTCGCTGTAGTAACCTAATCCGCATTGATGAATGTGATGTATGTTGGCCGCTCTAACACCAGGACAGCGCTGCAGGGAGTGAGAGGTAGCGCTAGGTCAGTGCAACCGACTCTCAGCGCTCCACAACATACTTATCAAAAAAGGACACACACACAGTGTCGGCGATCTAAATCTGGGCGCTGTAGCATAGAGCGCCAGACGCTGTTTACATTGTACTGGGATTTAATTCATAGACAACTATGGGGGAAATTTAAGAACGGCTAGTGCCAGAAAGTGCTTTGTAGCAGCAGGTAGTGCCTGGTGAACGCCGGGCGCTGTATGAGAAACCACATTTAAGAAAGGGAATCTGGTGAGCGCCTCTAACAGCACCATGTAATGTCACATGTATTATTACAGACGGCTCAGCGTATAGCGCCAGCACTGTATGTTCCGCAGAGCCATGTAGTACCTGTCGCTTAGTGACGCTCTCCCATACATTTCAATGGGCTTTCATTTGTTTGTGTATGAATAGGGTATTTGTCCATTTTTTTTTTTTTTTTTTGCTTAAATCATTGTGTGGCCTCTCCTGACTGCAAACAAACACTTTTATAATTTTTTTTTTTACTTTTTATATTCTTATGCAGAATTGTATTTACAGGTCTGGCACTAAAGTGTTATTGTCCCAGTGTTATTCCATGTCGCTTTGTTACAGTTGTATATGTGTTCAAAAACAGACTTTTATCACACAGCATCTGGCGCTCAATGCTACAGCGCCCAGCTTTAGAGCACTGACGCTGTGTGTTATTTTTACATTAAATATGATGTGGAGCGCCCAACACACATCATATTCATCAATGCCGGACAGGTTACTACAGCGAACGCAACACTAGGTTACAGTGCCTGATAACTAATAAGCGTCTACTAGCGGTCGCTCTAAGCACCACTATATAGACGCTCATCTGGCAATACATGGTTCTAGTAGTGAATCATGAAAGATATATAACATCTGCACACAGAGTTTCAGATTTCCCTGGAATCCCTTATATTGGTCCTACGTTGATATTTAGGAAGTTCTTGCCAAATACTGTGCGGGAAGCAATGGTCTCAGCAGACAGAAATGAGAAACTACCTTGAAATCCTAACTGACCTTGCTCTATAGCTCAGCTTCATATTTTACGCTTGAAATGTACTAGCCCATGCACTGGATGAATGGGATTCGTGGTTAACATGTTGGCCTTGAATATACAACTTTGTGGGTTTGTATTCTGTATGAACCACTTAACCTCTGTGTGATGTTGGACAAATCACTTCCGCGCTGTTTTCCTTAGCTTACCCACCTGCATTTGAGAATTACAAGCTGTTTTCTCAAGGCCCACAGGGAATTACTATGTAGGCTGAAACATACCGAAGTGTTAATGCTTCTTAGACTTGAGGTCAGCCAAATTTATGTGTATATGCACAGCATAGTTTTTATTTAAAAATCCTAACCTGACCATGTGTATACCAAGCTAGTAATATTAATGTTCAGCATTTCTTCAGCGTCTACCACTCAAAGGGGGTGGGCCATGGTCTGTTCATGTGACAGTTGATGTTTATATCTCTTTTTCCCTGATTATTTAAACCGGACCAACACCCGTTATTACATTAACAGGTGTTGGTCCAGCTCTTTGCCGCTAGAAAGAAGCTTGAAGGGGCATCCAGAACGCTGGCGCCCCCTTGCACCTAAATGCACAGGACACGTAAAATACTCACCTTTTTTTTCGCCAGGAAAGGAGTCCCGTGATTGGCCGCTGACCGGTCACGTGGGCTGTAGTCGCGTTCTCTGTGCCGGCCACTGGCAAGACCCGCCCACATGTCCGGCCGGTGGCGCTAGCTCGTTGAAAAGGTGAGTATTTTACTTGTCCTGTGCATTTAGGTGCGAGGGGGCTCCAGCGTTCTGGATGCCCCTTCGAGCTTCTTTCTAGCGGCAAAGAGCTGGACCAACACCTGTTATTGCAATAACGAGTGTTGGTCCGGTTTAACTCTGGATGTTGTCCCGCATGCGGGACAGTGTCCGCTCCAGGCAAACTGGGTCACAAAATCAGGGTATTGGAGTACTAGGGAGATGCTGAGGCTGGGATTGAAGAGGGTGTTAAAAGCAGAAGCCCAGCTGGGCCCAAAGCAGTGTGGCCCATTGGCAAATTTGCCCCTGGATCCAGGTCTATGTGGGTCTCACTGACCATTTTGCAGCATGTCCAAACACACAAAAGAGTAAAACTGTATGTAGCAAAGCGGTCCCACACCCAAGCTTGACTGGCCATTCCCTTTAAATCTTAATTTGCTTTTGCTTAACACTGAACTAGGTTTAGTTGTCAACTTTCTAGATCATAAAAACATTTTTGAGCATATTGCATATAAAATTGCAGATCTAAGTTGTTTTCTTTCATGTTAATACTGGCGTTTTAAAGTGACAATTTTCAAACCACAGCAAAGCTTTTGCCTCTGGAAGAAAGACATCATCAAAGGCAGTGCTGCCATGTGCTTTCAAGTTAAGCAAAGACTAATATAATCTTTCTAGAATCTTTCTAGCCCAGCAGGTGGAAGGGTGTAAACAGAAGTCATCTGCCATAAAAGGAAAAGGGAATTAGCACTTGGCTTCAGGAAATAAGCATATAGCAACAAGTAATCGTGAAGGGCTAAGCATTGTACTTGTATGCAGCATATATCAAGAATGTAAAAAAAAAATAGACCATTGAAAACACTCTTAACGCCGCTTTTGCGAATTTTTCTTAATAAAAGATGCTTTAGAATTGGTTAAACAGACTGCTGACCCTTATTGACCTCTCACCCTGTGCTAGGACTCCAAACTCTGCACCATGTTTCTGGAGCTGTTCCTGCTAATGTAGACACATATTTGGTAGTTTCGAAACGATTTTTGTATTTCCCCAGGACAGTTAGGGATTTTCAGTAGAACATCCAACATGTGTTTTCTCCTAAAATGTCATCTCATATTACTGTCCTGCATTAATTATATTATCTTCTGTATAATGTAAAATTCTGCATAATAATAATACAGGATCTATTTCTTGTTTTACAAGTGATGTACAAAGACCAGAGAAACATCTGTATGTGATTAATGTTAATGAGACTAATAATATGTACCACACTATGTACAAGTAATGCCCCCTCAGACTTTTGTACTGAGAATACAACTGGATTTATCTTGGATATATTAATGAGTATCAGTATAAAAGCCTGGTATACTTTTGTAGCTGGCAATCCCATGGCACATGTGCAGGGCGTGGCTGCATCTGAGGGGCATACTTTTTTCGTTTGGTCTTCTTTTGTTAGGTATAACATTTACAATTATACATAGATAAGACAACAAACCTGTAGATAATGAGCATCCTGATGGCAAAAATGTTTGGGGATGTCAGGAAAGCATAGCAATGAATCTATCCCACTATGCCCTACCAATAGGAGATAGTGTGAGATAGTGTGACAGAAAATACTCTTCCTCAAGTAAATGATGGTGGTTTTGGTAAGTCTCGTTCGTGTTAGTCTCTACTGCTCAGGTTCCCATATATTTATGGAACGTATTTGACTATTTTACTGGTCCCCTGCCCAATAACAGGAATCTTACACGAGCGCATAGTGAAGCATAACTAATATATAGAAAAGGAAAGGACAAAGAAAGAAAGACTATAAAGTATTTGCCAAAGTATTTACCCCCAACCTTGGCTTTTTACCTACTGTATTTTTGCCATATAAGACGCACCAAATGTGCTAAAACACCCCATTACAGGCAGTGCATTTCCCCCTCCCATTCCCATAGGCAGTGTGGCATTCCCCCCTCCCATTCCCATAGGCAGTGTGGCATTCCCCCCTCCCATTCCCATAGGAGTGTGGCATTTACCCTCCCATTTCCATAGGCAGTGGGCATTTCCTTCTCCCATTCCCATAGGCAGTGTGGCATTCCCCCCTCCCAATCACCATATAGGCAGTGTGGCATTCCCCCACCCATTCCCCATATAGGCAGTGTGGCATTCCCCCCTCCCAATCCCCATATAGGCAGTGTGGCATTCCCCCACCCATTTCCCATATAGGCAGTGTGGCATCCCCCCCTCCCAATCCCCATATAGGCAGTGTGGCATTCCCCCCTCCCAATCCCCATATAGGCAGTGTGGCATTCCCCCACCCATTCCCCATATAGGCAGTGTGGCATTCCCCCCTCCCAATCCCCATATAGGCAGTGTGGCATTCCCCCACCCATTCCCCATATAGGCAGTGTGGCATTCCCCCCTCCCAATCCCCATATAGGCAGTGTGGCATTCCCCCACCCATTCCCATATAGGCAATGTGGCATTCCCTCTCCCATTCCCCATATAGGCAATGTGGCATTTCTCACTTCTATTTCCCATAGGCAGTGTGGCATTCCCCCTCCCATTCCCCATATAGGCAGTGTGGCATTCCCCCTCCCAATCCCCATATAGGCAATGTGGCATTCCCCCACCCATTCCCCATATAGGCAATGTGGCATTCCCCCTCCCAATCCCCATATAGGCAATGTGGCATTTCTCACTTCTATTTCCCATAGGCAGTGTGGCATTCCCCCTCCCATTCCCCATATAGGCAGTGTGGCATTCCCCCCTCCCAATCCCCATATAGGCAGTGTGGCATTCCCCCACCCATTCCCCATATAGGCAATGTGGCATTCCCCCTCCCAATCCCCATATAGGCAGTGTGGCATTCCCCCTCCCAATCCCCATATAGGCAATGTGGCATTTCTCACTTCTATTTCCCATAGGCAGTGTGGCATTCCCCCTCCCATTCCCCATATAGGCAGTGTTGCATTCCCCCCTCCCATTCCCCATATAGGCAGTGTGGCATTCCCCCTACCAATCCCCATATAGGCAGAGTGGCATTCCCCCTCCCAATCCCCATATAGGCAGTGTGGCATTTCCCACTCCTATTTCCCATAGGCAGTGTGGCATCCCCCCCATCCCCTTAATCATTGTGGCATTCACCTCAACCCACCAAAAAAAAGGATACTTACATTAACGGGGTCCCCGCTCTGGCTCCCTACACCGCCACCACCTCTTGGGGCAGTCCACACTGACAGTCGAGTGTTTGTGTCAGCGCATGCTGAACGAGATGCAGTGGTGGAGCCGAAATCAGGGACAGACAGCGACCCCACTCTGGCTCCGCCACTGCATCTCATTCAGCGTGCGCTGACACAAACACTCGGCTGTCAGCACGCACCTGCGCAGGATTCGGTGGTGGCGCGGTAGGCCAAATAGCTCTGGCTATCTGCCGCCACTGCCTCTCGGGCGGAGCGCACTGATACAAACACTCAGCTGTAAGCGCATGCTGTGGGCGGCACTGAAAGCCAGAGCGGGGACAACGGACCCAAGACTCATGTATGTATGTTTTTTTTTCATTTTTCTTTTTTGTTTACATTCACCCAATAAGACGCTCAGTGCGTCTTATTGGGTGAATGTAAACAAAAAAGAAAAATTCCCCCACTTTTAGGGGAAAATAGTGCATCTTGTAGAGCAAAAAACAGTATTTTGTTACATTACAATCCTATATTTAAATTTTATTTAATCTGAATTGTGTGCGATACATCTTCACAAAATTGTCTATTTAAAGGTGCTGCAGAGTTCCCAAACCAAACAGAGAATAACCATATGACCAGAGAATGCTGTACAAGTGTACAAGTGCATAGTCCTGGGCTTAATGGAAGAATGGCAAGAAAAAAGCCTTAACTTACAGGCAAAAATAAGAAGGCTCATTTTAAGTTTGTCAAAGGGCATATGGAAGATTCCCCAAATGTATGGAGGAAGGTGCTCTGGTCAGATGAGACCAAAATGAAACCAGTTAAATTCAGCCACCAAGGAAAACACTATGTCTGGTGTAAAATCATCACCCCAAGGACACCATACACACGTTGAAAAAAGGTGGTGGCAGCATCATGATGTGAGGATGTTTTTCAGCAGCAGATACTGGGAAACTGATCTGAATCAAGAGGAAGATGGGTGGTGCTAAATACAGGAATTTTCTTGAGCAAAACCTGTTTTAGTCTTTCAGTGATTTAAAGTGGACCAACACCCACGGGTGATCGGCCCGGGAATCTATAAGATTCCCGGGCCGATCACCCCCCACCCCGCGGGACATCCGAGATCGGGATGTCCCGCGGGGTGAAACCCCCCCCAAACACCCCAACTCACCTACCTTATCTTCGGCGGCGGCCGGCCGCCGCCGCCTCCCTCGCGCCCCTGTAGGCGTGCGCGCCTCCGCGCCGGCCGTCTGCGAATGGCCGGCGCGGGCGCGCGCGCGTCAAAAGTGACGCGAGGGAGGCGGCGGCTGCCGCCGCCGCTTAGACGTTCCAGATCTTCCCTTGTACGTCGGCGCTGGGAGCGGGGAGAGGTGAGTTTTTCGGGGTGTTAGGGGGGGTTTCACACAGCGGGGCACCCCGATCGGGGGTGCCCCACCGAAGTGGACCAAGACCCAGGATAGTCAAAATCCTGGGTGTTGGTCCACTTTAAGACTGGGACAAAGGTTCACCATCGAAAAGAACAATGACCCAAAGCATACTGCATAAGCAACACTCGAATGTTGTTTTCATCACAATAAAAACAAGTGTTTGAAGTTGTAGGCAAAGTTGCAAGCCACTGTACAGTATATATATTTTTTCAACGGACAATCCTTTTAAGCACCTAACTGTTTTGGACACATTTTGCCCTATTTGATAAAAGGAGATTTAAAGTTTGGTATAGCAGACTGCTAACCCTTACTTGCCCCCTCACCCTGTGTGCCAAGACCCTTCACTCTGCACTGTGTGTCTGGTGCTGTCCCTTCTATTGGAGACACATTTTTTTACTAGGACAGTTAAGGGTCAATTAGTAAAATTGCAAGTAAAGCCCTTTAATGTCAGCAAACCCAGCACCTAATATCTCTGTCTCTCTCTGTCTCTCTCTCTCTATTATATATGATTTATTGGAGAAATCGCTAATGCACAGTAAACCCAAACCTGTAGTAAGACAACAAATTCCAGCAACTATTTTAAGGTTATTTCTCTGCTTTGAATTCTGATGGTAATTGTCAAAGATTTAGAAAAAAATACTAATGTAATGTAATTTATATTCTCCAGCTAAAAAAGACACTAAATTAAAAGGCATCTTAATTTTACTGAAACATAAAGCAATATTGTTTTTTAAATTGTTGGCTCACCTAATTACTCACAAGTTTGAATGAGTCAACACTTCTTTTTTGTAAAGTTTTATATAGTTCAGTTTTTCCATTCTACTCCTTGGTGCCTCTCTTTGAGGCCGGAACATCACTTTATAAGGTTTTTCATGATGATGCTGAAGCAAACACGATTAGTGGTTTCCTCTGGCTGGTGACTGCTGGTGTGGGGGCAGGATCTGCATCACGCAATTACAAGCCTTGGAACCGAATGAATAACAATACTACCGCAGCGTGCTGCATACAGAAAAATTGCTCATTCCAAACCGGAGCCCCTGGAAAGCTGCTAATACCAATTGTTTACTAATTGATCCCTCCTTGGCCCTTCGGCCAGTGACTAAACTACATTTTTAGTATTATGTTCTGTTTTTACTGTGTTTCATACCAAAAAAAGTAAAATGAAATGGAGCAATCACAAGCCTTGTATGAAAGGGCTTCGAACAGCTTGTTACAGGACCAAAATTCATAGGACATCTTTCCAGTGGGATTGGAAACATTTCCACTTTAATTCAAGTCCACAGAGTATAGGTCTGCTATAAAGGTATCCAATGGAGTCACAGGCATGTAGAAAAGATTATAAGATATAAAACCGTCTTTATTTAAGTCAGCGGGGCAGGGAGAGTGCACATGCTGCAGCAATGCCGACAGGCTCTTTTTTGATTGTAAATTTTTATGGAAGAGACACATTACACAGGCCATTATCAGTGAAAACAAACATTGCGACTGCAATAACAACCAGATATGGGGACGCCCCCTGTTGACACACTCTGCTTATTGGCGATCAGAGCACCCCCATCTGGGATGTCCCCTGGAAGCGAATTCAGTTGGATTTAGAGTTTTTCAGACAATAAGTCCAATTCTAATCTACTTTAAAGGGTTTGTAAACACAAACATTTTTAAAAAAGATACTCATCTTTTCTCCCCAGCAGTAACTCCCAGATGGTCCAGTGCTCAGAAACCTCCTGGTTTGGGTCTGCCCTTGTCCACAAGTGCTCCTGCCCGAAGTGCCCAGGGGAATTCAGATAATTGGGTGCGGTATTCGCAATCCACTTGCCTACTTGCAGCAAACTAAACAGAAGTCCATAATTGGACTTAAAATAAAAACAATAAATATAAAGCATTACTTTTTAGTAGGTTTATCTAATCTGTTACCTTTTGATATTTTTGGCATTTTACAGCAAAACTGCAACTTCAAGCGGTAGAACGAGGTGTTGTTTCAATCAAAGGAATCACTGCAAATCGCTACCTTGCTATGAAGGAAGATGGCAGGTTAGTGGCATTGGTGAGTATTCTTTTTCATAAGATATTTAACATATAAAAAGCTTCAGTGGCGGGGAGGCCGATTCATCAATAGCGCCAGGTAGCGACAGATGAGCGACTGAAGTAATGAGCGCCGCTAGCGTCAGCCGCGGGCGTTAGCGATTCGCTATAGCAGGCCTCCTCAGTCGCTACCTGGCGTTGTTGCGAACAACGCCTACATTGCTGAATATGATGTTGGCCCTCAGCTTTGTTGGCGCTGTCAGTCAGTGTGACCACGCTATTCTACACAGCGCCTGTTAGCTTTGCTGTGTCCTGCCCATCCAGTACCTTCTGAATAAAACACATTGCCACATTTGTTTTGAAATGTAAATATTTTTTTATTGTGTGTAAAAGGTAATTACATTCTACCAGATCTTCGAATATAAATGGAAAATAAAACATAATTAAACACATAGTCACAATTTTTTTAATTTTTATTTGTTACCTAAAAAGGAAATACAATTAAATCACCAATGAGAAAGAAAAGGAAAATAAAAACAGAACAGAGAAAGAAAAGGAAAATAAAAACAGAACAGAGAAAGAAAAGGAAAATAAAAACAGAACAGAGAAAGAAAAGGAAAATAAAAACAGAACAGAGAAAGAAAAGGAAAATAAAAACAGAACAGAGAAAGAAAAGGAAAATAAAAACAGAACAGAGAAAGAAAAGGAAAATAAAAACAGAACAGAGAAAGAAAAGGAAAATAAAAACAGAACAGAGAAAGAAAAGGAAAATAAAAACAGAACAGAGAAAGAAAAGGAAAATAAAAACAGAACAGAGAAAGAAAAGGAAAATAAAAACAGAACAGAGAAAGAAAAGGAAAATAAAAACAGAACAGAGAAAGAAAAGGAAAATAAAAACAGAACAGAGAAAGAAAAGGAAAATAAAAACAGAACAGAGAAAGAAAAGGAAAATAAAAACAGAACAGAGAAAGAAAAGGAAAATAAAAACAGAACAGAGAAAGAAAAGGAAAATAAAAACAGAACAGAGAAAGAAAAGGAAAATAAAAACAGAACAGAGAAAGAAAAGGAAAATAAAAACAGAACAGAGAAAGAAAAGGAAAATAAAAACAGAACAGAGAAAGAAAAGGAAAATAAAAACAGAACAGAGAAAGAAAAGGAAAATAATAACAGAACAGAGAAAGAAAAGGAAAATAAAAACAGAACAGAGAAAGAAAAGGAAAATAAAAACAGAACAGAGAAAGAAAAGGAAAATAAAAACAGAACAGAGAAAGAAAAGGAAAATGAAAATAGGAATTAGAATGTAAAGGAAACTTACAACCGAATTAAACACATAGCCACATGTATATATCTAATTTTTTTTTAATTTTTTCTCTGAAACTAAATTAAGAATAAAATATAAATGAAATAGAAAAAGAAAAGTCCAGCAGAAATGCAAAAGAAAAGTAAAGTCCAGGAAAGGGTTGTAAGAGGAATGTCGAGATCACGGTGCATCTCTTGGTGCCTGAAAAATTAAGAAAAGTGCAGTTAGTATATATCTTTATAGTTATTTTGTGCTTTATTTTAAAAAAATGCATAACTTGATAACCAACATTGGCGTCTTACACCCCCCTTAGAGTGGTTTGGGTCATCTGAAACACCCCTTAGAGTGGTTTGGGTCATCTTACACCCCCCCTTAGAGTGGTTTGGGTCATCTTAAACCCCCCTTAGAGTGGTTTGGGTCATCTTACACCCCCCCTTAGAGTGGTTTGGGTCATCTTACACCCCCCCTTAGAGTGGTTTGGGTCATCTTAAACCCCCCTTAGAGTGGTTTTGGTCATCTGAAACACCCCTTAGAGTGGTTTGGGTCATCTTACACCCCCCCTTAGAGTGGTTTGGGTCATCTTAAACCCCCCTTAGAGTGGTTTGGGTCATCTTACACCCCCCCTTAGAGTGGTTTGGGTCATCTTACACCCCCCCTTAGAGTGGTTTGGGTCATCTTAAACCCCCCTTAGAGTGGTTTTGGTCATCTGAAACACCCCTTAGAGTGGTTTGGGTCATCTTACACCCCCCCTTAGAGTGGTTTGGGTCATCTTAAACCCCCCCTTAGTGCGTTTGGTTGCTCTTTTGGATGGGAGGTCAAAGACATTTAAACAGGAGTGCAGTACTTGCATTAGAGTGAAGGGTAGTTAGCTTACCGCAAAATAAGAAGTGATCAGCCTTTCCCTTAGCTCATCGCCAGTCTGGGTGTCCTCACTTCTATCTGCGGGCAGGTTGGGGATTTCTGGCACCAGTGCTGTCTCCTCGGGGGCTTGGATTCGGTGACAAATGCAAATGTTGTGTAGCACACAGCAGGCAAGGATGATCTTGGAAACCTTCTGTGGGCTGTAGAGCATCTCTCCTCCTGGCCGTGCCAAACAAAGAAAGCGTGCTTTCAGCAGGCCGATGGTTCTTTCCACAATGCTTCTGGTCTTGCGATGCGCTGCATTGTAGCGTTCATGGGCAGAGGTCCGTGGGTTCCTGACCGGAGTCATGACCCACGTTCTCTGCCCATATCCCTTGTCCGCTGTAGAAAAAACACAAGGAGAGAGACAGCAATTAGTACTAGTACATGTTTTTGGGTGGTAGTTTGTGGAAAATTGCCTTACTAGGCCACATATTAGCAAAATACATAGACATGGTTAATTTATTACCCAGTAGCCAGCCAGCTGGCATTTCGTTGTTATCAAACTTCCGGCACAGGACTGTCCGCTGCAAGACGTAAGAATCGTGGCATGAGCCGGGGAACCCCGATCTCACCGCCCGCAGCTTCATCTCATGGTCACAGACCACCATGATGTTAAAGGAATGGAACTGCTTCCTGTTTCTGTAGGACAGCTCCTGTGCACGGGGAGGGCGGAAAGGGATATGTGTACCATCAACGCACCCTAGCACATTCGGGATCCCTCCCATCAGATAGAAAGCATGTTTTATTTTGGCAACCTCTTCCTCCTCCTCAGGAAACTTGATGTAAATTGGGATTAAATCACAAATTGCCAGAACTACCTGGATTAGGATGCGGCTCATAGTAGCCTGGCTTATCCCGCTGAGGAGGGCTGAGGTTGCCTGGAAGGTCCCTCGTGCCAACACATTAAGAGTGGCACACAGGCGTACTATGCCTGGAATGGAGTGAGTGCGTTTGGTGGATGGCTCGATTTTGGTCTTAATCTGATCATATAGGGACTGTAGTGCAGCACGATTCAGACGGAAGCGGCTCCTGATCTGCTCGTCACTTAAGTCCCATACTGAAAGGCGGATTGCAAAGGAGCGGGGTGCCCTAAGCCTCACAACACCCCGCTCCCTTTCCTCCTGCTCTTTCAGCATACACATACATCCATCCACCCAGACACCATACATCACCCTCTTATCCATCACACACACTAAAGATATATACAAAAGCAAAAAAAAAAAAAAAAAAAACAATCACACACAACACACACACAAACAATCACACTACACACACACCCGCTACAATGCAGCTCACCACAAAACCAGAACTATAGTGGTCCAAACCACCAGCCTGCTGAAAACCAGCTTTCTAAGTTAAGCACAACCAAGAGGGGAGTTGCTGCACAGCCCACAAAAGGCCCCAAAATCAAGCCTTACTTGCTGTATGCTACACAAAATTTGCAGATGCCACCCAAACCAAGCTCCTAAAGAAACAGCACTGATGTCAGAAATCACCCAACAAGCCACAGAGAGTGAGGACAGAAACCAGACAGAGGCTCAAATGAGCTAAGGGAAGCGAGCACAGCACCACACCACAGCCTTTGCCACAGTGTAAGAATAGCAGAACCTAGTTCATTCCTTCCTTTTATACTTCATTTTCAAAAGTGACAGGTCCGCTTTGCCGCCTTTTGCGTCGCTCTGCTATTTCCGGGCGCCAATTAGCCGACCCAGGTGTGCGTAAAACAGAGTGCGCACGCGCACGCTAGTAGCGCTACTAGCGTACTTGAGCCGTAACGTGCGTGCATTAACGGACATGGGCCAAAAATCAGGTGGGGACCAATGAAAGTGAAGCTGTTGTTTTTTTAAATAGCCGTTAGGCTAAGCACATGTCACAAGGGTTGCAGATACATCAGTCCATTGTTGGATTTGGGTGTGTGTTGTTTGTTGATTGAGGTCTGTAATGAGTTAATTGGCTAACACACATGCTTCTGTCAGTGCAGTGGAGGTGTGCCTAGAAGGAACTGGGCTGTATGTGTGAATCAATTAAGTGGGCTGCTTTTGGATTGGCTGTTAGAGCACATAAAACCTGCCCAAGCCTAAGAGATTGCGATGCCATTCTGTAGTGTGCATGCGTGCTTGTGGGGTGTTGATTTGTGTGTGTGTGCAGCTACAGGATGGAGCCAAATACAGGACATCTGCCGGCCACAGCAGGCCCGAGTAGGAGTTTGGTGGGTGCTGTGCGCAGACCTCCCTTACGGAAAAGGGCACAGCCTGAAGGTGGGGCAGCACCCCAGGCTAAGCGCCCAGGTGCCAAGAGGGAGCCTGAATTTAATTTGGCTGAGAATAATCATCTTGTGCGCCTGACACTTGCGAAATGGGAGCTGATCTTTGGCTCCCAAAGCAAGTCCATAGGCAAACAAGAAAGAAGCAAACTGTGGGATGCCATTGGTGTGGAGCTTAGTAGCACAGCTCAACACCCACGTAGTGGCCCATCCTGCAGGAAACGCTTCTACACTTTGCGAGGGGCCCTTATGAAAAAGATGAATCACGATCTTGATGTGGACAGTGGGTTCATCCAGGCTCCAAAGAGTACCTACAGGCCGTATGAGGAGATGCTGAAGGCCAAAATCCCACTGG